>CM050175.1:9351599-9469634 GCA_027410445.1 Discoglossus pictus
TATCTGTGTCCCTCTGTCTCTCTCTGTGTCCCTCCTGTCTCGCTCTCTCTGTGTCCCTCCTGTCTCGCTCTCTCTGTGTCCCTCCTGTCTCTCTCTCTGTGTCCCTCCTGTCTCTCTCTCTGTGTCCCTCCTGTCTCGCTCTCTCTGTGTCCCTCCTGTCTCTCTCGGTCTGTGTCCCTCCTCTCTCTCTGTCCGTGTCTCTCTCTATCTGTGTCCCTCCTGTCTCTCTCTGTGTTACTCCTTTCACTCTCTCTCTGTCTGTGTCCCTCCTGTCTCTCTCGGTCTGTGTCCCTCCTCTCTCTCTGTCCGTGTCTCTCTCTCTCTGTGTCCCTCCTGACTCTCTCTGTGTTACTCCTGTCACTCTCTCTCTGTCTGTGTCCCTCCTGTCTCTCTCTATCTGTGTCCCTCCTGTCTCTCTCTGTGTTACTCCTGTCACTCTCTCTCTGTCTGTGTCCCTCCTTTCTCTCTCTATCTGTGTCCCTCCTGTCTCTCTCTATCTGTGTCCCTCCTGTCTCTCTCTATCTGTGTCCCTCCTGACTCTTTCTGTGTTACTCCTGTCACTCTCTCTCTCTCTCTGTCTGTGTCCCTCCTGTCTCTCTCTGTGTCCCTCCTGTGTCTCTCTCTCTCTGTTTCCCTCCTGTCTCGCGCTCTCTGTGTCCCTCCTGTCTCTCTCGGTCTGTGTCCCTCCTCTCTCTCTGTCCGTGTCTCTCTCTATCTGTGTCCCCCCTGTCTCTCTCTGTGTTACTCCTTTCACTCTCTCTCTGTGTCCCTCCTGACTCTCTCTTTGTTACTCCTGTCACTCTCTGTCTGTCTGTGTTACTCCTTTCACTCTCTCTCTGTGTCCCTCCTGACTCTCTCTGTGTTACTCCTGTCACTCTCTCTCTGTCTGTGTCCCTCCTGTCTCTCTCTATCTGTGTCCCTCCTGTCTCTCTCTGTGTTACTCCTGTCACTCTCTCTCTCTCTCTCTCTGTGTCCCTCCTGACTCTCCCTGTCTGTGTCCCTCCTATCTCTCTTGTCTCTCTTTCCCTCCAGGCTGTCTCTTTCACCTCAGTCCCCAGCATGTCTGTCGGTCCCTCCCCAGGGAGGAGTTGAGGGCAGCAGGGGGAGGTGTTTAGAGCAGCCGGGGGAGGAGTTGAGAGCAGCCGGGGGAGGATTTAAGACCTGCAGGGGAGGAGTTAAGAGTGGCGGGGGAGGAGTTAAGAGTGGCAGGGGAGGAGTTATGAGTGGCGGGGGAGGAGTTAAGAGCCGGAGGAGTTGTGAGTTGTGCGAGCCCGCAAGCTTGAGCAATGGCTCGAGCGGCTCGTATGCTCACAACTATATATGTGATAAAGAGATAAGAGAATAAGGAAATGTAGATATCTGCAGCTTGGGCCTTGACCCTTTGAGAAAACAATGTAACTTTCCTGGAGTTTTTTCCCATTGTTATTTCATTGTTTCTATGGAGAACGGCTTACGGGATAGACAAATAGATTTTCTGTTGGATAACATGGCTATAGTCCAGACTATTTATTCATTGTCAGCATCATCTCACCCGATAGTATGTTTATTGAGGCATCTGATTCTGAGTTGCCTGCATTTAAATGTATGGTTCAGGGCAAAACATGTTCCTGGTTCCACAAACGGTATTGCTGATGCTTGGCTCGTTTTCAGCCGGAGTGCTTCAGAGTATGGCAACGGTAGCAAGGGTGGAAGGTGAAGTCTTGCTGGAAAATCTGTGGGAGCTTCTGAGCAGATAGTGTTGTTGGTAAGGAGCTCTCTGGCTCCGTCTACTTGGATCTTGTACAAGATGGTTTGGGACAAGTGGTACGAGCTGTGTCAAATGCCTTAAGAGATAATTTGTTCCTCTTCTGTAGGGTGTCAGGTTGCAACCTTGGCTTTTTTCTTTAAAATAGCTGGCTTTAGGGACCTGACAAAGAAGTTTTTGGTTAAGCAAAATGCAAGATTTAACACAAGGTTAAGACAAGGTGTGGGGGATCATGTGACTATATTGATGTGACGGTCCAAGACTGACCGGGTTGGAAAAGGGAAAAAGATTATACTATATCAAGGGGTACTGACTGTTGCCCTCTTGCTGGTGCAAAGGCTTTCCTGGACAGACATCAAACTCTGGACCTTGTATACATGAAACATGATTGGCTCTCTCATGCTTCCCATTCTCCAAACTGTTGGTAATTGGCCTGTAATGCTTTGGGGTTTTCTAGATAACTTACATTTACTCTTGTCTTACTATGAGTCATGGGTCTCTTGCCTTCCCCTCCTTTATCAATCCTTTATTTTTACCCCTAATCAAATAGGCCCTTATTAAATTTGCTCTCATAGGTTCCCTCGGTCCTCGCAAAAGGCTGTTTTTGCTGTTTGTGAGGACTGATTCCCCAATACGTCCCTCGCAGCCTGCTTTGCGAGATGACTTCAAAAATGGCAGAGAATAAGCTCAGAGAGAGCTATGGAGTAACACGCAGCCTTAAATAAATGAGGTGAACCTCGCACCTCTGAAGAATCCCTACGGGCACAAAAAGCGCTAGCAAGGGATCCTAAACCACATACGTGCTGAATCGGAGCAGCCCGAGACAGCCGTTTGATACTCCCTCCTGCTAACTAAACACGTCACCATGCTGCCGGGGTCCCTATCTGGACCCCTGCAGACCCCCCCCCCCCCACATTAATTCCTTGCAGCCGGTCAGGCATTTAAAATTTTACATTTCCCACCTTGCAGGTCCTTAAAGGACCGAAAAGGTCCAGAAAGGACCCAAGCTAAAATATATTAACCCCTGCCGTGGGGGGTGCTATAAGTACCCCTCCAGGAAACTAAAATTAACCCCATTACTCATGGGGGTCAAGACAGACCCCCACAAGCCCTTAATTAACCCTGTCACTCATGGGGGTCAATACAGACCCCCATAAGCCTTAATTAACCCTATCACTCATGGGGGTCAATACAAACCCCCGATAAGCCCTTAACTAACCCTGTCACTCATGGGGGTCAATACAGACCCCCATAAGCCTTATTTAACCCTAAAACTCATTAAGGGGACAATACAGACCCCCTTAAGCTTTAATTAACCCTCTTACTCATGGGAGTCAATACAGACCCCCATAAGCCTTATTTAAACCTGTCACTCGTGGGGATCAATCCAGATCCCCATAAGCCCTTTATTAACTATAATAACTCTTGGGGCTCTATACACCGCACTTCCCCCCTCCCAGTAAACCACTAAATCTAAACTAACCCCCCTCTACCCTAACCTATTAACCCCTACCTACATAACACTACCTACCTAACCCCCTATTGAACCCCCCACCCTACTAATTACATAAAATAAAAAACCTAAGGTTTATAAAAAAAACAAACATCACAAACCCTCTCGCCACTACATAAAATAAAAAAAGCATCACAAACCCCCTGGCCACTACATAAAATAAAAATAGCATCACAAAACCCCCGCCACTGCATAAAATAAAAAAAAACATCACAAACCCCCTCCCGCCACTACATAAAACAAAAAAAGCATTACAAAACCCACAGCCACTACATAAAATATAAAAAGCATTACAAACTCCCCCGCCACTACATAAAATATAAAAATCATCACAAACCCCCCGCCACTGCATAAAACAAAAAAAACATCACAAAACCCCCCGCCACTAAATAAAATATAAAAAAAATCACAAACCCCCCGCCACTACATAAAATAAAAAAACGAAGGTATATAAAATTTAAAAAAACATCACAACCCCTCACTACATAAAATAAAAAAAATATTACACACCTGCAAAGGAAAAGGCATACACAAATACACATAACTTAACAGTCATAAATACATTATAAGTATACACCTAACTACAAAACATTTCCCCCTATCTATACCTAACCCCCAATCTAAGCACCCCTCTATCTATACCTAACCCCCAATCTAAACACCCCTCCTATCTATACCTAACCCCAAATCTAAACACCCCCTATCTATACCTAACCCCCAATCTAAACACCCCCCTATCTATAACTAACCCCCAATCTAACCCCCCCATATATACCTAACCCCCTAAATCTAAGCTAAAATAGAATATTTACCTTTGCAGGTGTCCCTTCTGAATGCACCACCTAGGAAAAAAAGAAGCATCAGATTATTCAAACAATCAACATTACATGTAATAAATAAATATTACAAATACCGTATTAAACTTACGTTTCCAGCATGTCCCCTTCTTCTGCTATGCGGCTCGGCCCCTGTAAAAAAGATACACAAACACAACATCACAAAACATCAAACAAAAAAAATTAATTAATTAAATATGAACATTAGACATTGAAAACGTACCTGTCTCCAATGTCCCTGGCCTTCTTCTCTCCTGCCCCAGCTGGGCCCTTGCTGAATCTGCATTCTAAAAAAATAAAATAAATAACTGACGGAGGTCCGGAAGGAAATATGCAATGGCGCCTTCTGATTGACTGAAAATACCCCTATATCCCATTCTGATTGGCTGAAGAACTTTCAGTCTTTTTTTAAACCAATCAGAAGGTACTATTGCTTTTAGCCAATCACAATGGGATATACCCCTATGGGGTGATTGGCTGAAGGCATATGAGCCTTCTGATTGCCTGTTGTCACTGCCAATCAGACTGCAGCCAAACAGAAGGCATAGATGCCTTCAGCCAATCACCCCATGGGGGTGTATCCCATTGTGATTGGCTGTAAGCAATAGTGCATTCTGATTTGGTTTAAAAAAGATTGACAGTTCCTTCAGCCAATCAGAACGGGATATAGGTGTGTATCCCATCCCGATTGGCTCACACATTGGCGCCTTTTGATTGGCTGACATTTGATTGACAGCGTTTACAGCCAATCAGAAGGCGCCACCGCCTCTTTCCTTACGGAAAAGGCTCTAGGAGGATCATTAGCATCGGGGAGGTCTGCGGATTTAGCAAGGGCCAAGCCGGGGCAGAAAGTAGAAGGCAGAGGACATTGGGGACAGGTAAGTTTTTAATGTGTAATTTTTTTTAATTTTATGTAGTGAGAAGGGGTTGTGATGTTTTTTTTATTTTATGTACCCTAGGTTTTTTATTTTATGTAGTGGCAGGGGGGTTTGTGTTGCTTTTTTTTCATTTTATGTACCTTAGGTTTTTTATTTTATGTAATGATGGGGGGTTGTGATGCTTTTTTTATTTTATGTAGTGGTGGGGGAGTTGAAATGTTTTTTTTAATGTACCTTAGTTTTTTTTTGTTTTTTTTTATTAGTAGGGTGGGGGGTTAATAGGGGGTTAGGTAGGTAGTGTTAGGTAGGTAGTGGTTTATTGGGGGGAAGTGTAGTGTAGTGTTTGTACTTAGTGTCATGAGGGTCCTGGATGACCCTCATGGCACTTGTGGGGTTATTAATAGGCTTCTAATTGTCCTATGAGGGTCTTTATAGACCCTTATGGGACTGATTGGGTCAATTAGAGGCTTATGAGGGTCTGTATAGTCCCTCAAAAGTTATAGGATTAAATAGGACTAGATGGGGTTAAATAGGCCCAGTCAGGGTTAGTAGGCCCATATAGGTTTAAATAGGCCCAATTAGGGTTATATTGGCCCAGTTAGGGTTAGATAGGGTTTGGTATAAGTTAATGTATAATAGTTAGGGTTAATAGTGTAGTGCTTAGACTTTGTCATGAGGGTCCTGGAGGACCCTCATGTCACTTGTAGTGTTAACCAAGGAGTTAATAGTGTCCTATAGGCGTCTATATAGACCCCTATTGGACTGAGGAGGGTAAATATAATCTCATGGGGCTCTGTATAGAGCCCCATGAGTTATAGGGTTAATTAAGGGCTTATGGGGGTCTGTATTGACCCCCATGAGTGACAGGGTTAATTAAGTACTCATGAGGCTCAGTATAGAGCCATATGAGTGACAGTGGTAATTAAGTGCTCATGGGGCTCTGTATAGATCCCCATAAGTTATAGGGTTAATTCAGGCTTATGGGGGTCTGTATTGACCCGAATGAGAGACAGGGTTAATTAAGGGTTTATGGGGGTCTGTATTGACCCCCATGAGTGACAGGATTAATTAAGGCTTATGGGGGTCTCTATTGACCCCCATGAGTGACAGTGTTAATTAAGGCTTATGGGGGTCTGTATTGACTCCCATGAGTGACAGGGTTAAGTGCTCATGTGGCTCTGTATAGAGCCCGATGATTTATAGGATTAATTAGGGCTTATGTGGGTCTGTATTGACTCCCATGTGTGACAGGGTTAATTAAGGGCTTATGTTTTTTTTTTAGAGTGATAGGGTTAATTTTAGTTGCCTAAGGGGGTACTTATAGTACCCCCTGTGGCAGGGGTTAATCTTTTTTAGTGCAGGTCCTTTCAGGACCTTTACGGCCCTTTAAGGACACGCGAGGGGGGAGATTAACATTTTTAAATGCAGCAGGGTCACAATTGGTGCCGATCGGGGACCCACGCTGCAAGGGGCTAATGTGGGGACACTTTTGGGTCCCTATGGGGACCCCCAGCATAGGGGGGGGTTAATTTTAGGTGCCCCAGAAAAGATTGGCTAATAGTGTGCTGTGGGCCCTTTAAGGAGCCGTGGCAGAGAATTTAAACGTTTTAAATGCAGCAGGGGCCTGGTCTATGCCAATAGGGGACCCCCCACTGCAAGGGGTTAATGTGGTGGGGTCAGCTGCTAGGGTCTCTATGGACCCCTGCAGCATGTGGTTAATGCGGGTCACTTCGGGGGTCCCCATGGAGACCCCCAGCATAGAGGGGGGTTAATTTTAGGTGCCAGGGGGGTAGTTGGAGTACCCCCCATGGCAGCGTCTATATGTGGGACTGCCACAGAAGTCCCGTTCAGGACCCCCGCAGCAATTGATGAGGTGTGGGAGCCTGAGAGATCATCTCGCAGGCTGTCACTCCTTATGTACATTTTCTCCGTGTTGATACGGACGGCCCTGCTGCGTAGCTCACACGTTGCTCGCAGCAGGGCTAATTTAATAGCGTTGTAACTTTTATAAATTTGCAGCACGTAGGGTTTAAGTAGAAGCCTCTTATCTACAAGGCTGGAATTTAATAAGGCTGATAATCTGCTGGTCAGCCAATCAAGGCAATCACAGAAAACATCCTGGGATGTTTGTACCCATGATACTACTGTCCCCATTAAAATAACCTGTGTCACTTTAATTGGCTGAAGAAACATAACTAGGGAGACAGAGAGCAGATGCTAGGGGAGGCATGACCATGTGTAAGACAACTCAAAGGTAAGTTATCAAGCTCCAGTGTATGCAACAATCCTTGGTCTTTTCACATTATCTTTCAGCACAGACTGTGAATGCTGAGGTTATTCCCCTCTCGGACGGGGCCCATAAGGTACGCCGACAGAAGAGGCATGGAGCCATAGGAGGCGGGCCCGAGTGCGCTGAACATGTCGATGGCCTCACTGTTGATTCAGCACCGTCGAATTACGCCACGTCGGAGGGGGGAATAATTTTTTGCCTGCACTACCGCAGCTTTCACAGTCTGTGCGGAAACATAATGTGAAAGGTCCTAATCCTCCTACTGTTAAATATTATATTTAGATGAATGTAAATGTAACACGTACTTTATAGAGGGCCTTTATACTGCAGTTCTTGATTATCCATGTTGCTTTTATTTTAAGATCAGCTTACTCACACAAAGGGGGCTCCCCCCAGCTGGGGTCTAGCTATGTATGATGCAATGATCACAATGACATCACAATCCCTTGTGACATCACTATCATCATTAGAGTGTTTACTTTCACATCCGGCACTCACAACTTCAAGGACTTGTCAGGAAGAGAGCAGCAGAAAGGGCGAGGAGAGGGGCTGACAATTCCCCAAGGTCAGCACTGACTTGTATATACACTCATTGTATATACAGAGGTACATACTGTACACACAGTGTATATACACTCATACATATACACATTATAGCTACACAGGTACATGCACATGTTGTATATACACGCATTGTACATATACACATTGTAGATACACAGGTACAGTACATACACATGTTGTATATACACGCATTGTACATATACACATTGTAGATACACAGGTACATATATAAGTATATACACTCATTGTACACACACACATTATACACAGACTCATTGTGTCTGTCACATTGGGTTACTAATATCCAAGGTTATTAAAATGGACATGAGCCTTGTTTAAGGACTATTTTTATGTGTAGTGTAGTGTGGGTCACAATAATTAATATTGGGGTTGCTATATGGTATGGTTATGTGCACTGTAATAATGTTTTTACCTGTAAACCTGCAGAGATACACTGTCTGCCATATTGTGTTAGTGGGACAGCAGACGGTTAAGCACTAGGTTTCTGCAAGAATTTATATGACCTCCTCAGAGCGGCCAGGCATACACTCTCTGGCCTCAGATAGTCATAAAGTGATTTGCTTCACCTAACCCAGGACTAAGATCCGACGTGACCTATCCAGATAACCCCAAGCTCTGGTGTATCCATAACTGTAGTAACAGGAAGGGGATTATGAGGGGGATATGTTTTTTGTGTTTGGTAAAATATCATTGTAACAGAGAATAACGTTTCAGTTAGTCTGAGTATGACATTCTAAACAACAAAGTCTGACTTTATTTCTTGTATATTCATTCCTAAGTAAAGGGATGAAAATATTATTTTTAATAAATCAGTCACACTTCAAGATCACAGCCATGGCAACTACAAGGCCAGTAGTGGCAATTAGCACGGAGGGAGGCTGGACAGATGCCCCTACACAAAGGAGTTCATCACTAGATAAGGGTACTTGAGCAATTATCTACGTGACAATAGGTTTCTTTAAACAGACGTGTTTTAGTGAGGATTTGAGGGTTATGAAGCATGAAGATAGTCTAGTAGAGCAACGCAAGGAGTTTCAGAGAATAGGGGCAGCACAAGAAAAGTCCTGAAGGTGGGAGTGAGAGGTGATAAGAGAGGAGAGAAGAAGGTCATTAGCAGAACAAAGAGGATGGGTGGGGGAGTATTTTGAGATGAGAGCGGGAGATATAAGGAGCCTTGTAAGTTAGACATGATTTTAAATGTTATTCTGGAGTTTACGGGAAGCCAGTGGAGTGATTGACGGAGCGGTGCAGCAGACACAATGAAAGGGTCTGGCAAAAAAACATGCTCCCTTGGGGGAGAATGATCAATTAGCTTGTGCTCTCTGAATTATGACACCAGGTGATCTGTCTGAGTCTGATCCCAATGGTTTATCACCAAGGTTCAGAGGAGCTTACTGGATTACCTCTGGATGGGAAGTCATTGGGTTGTCTCTCCTTGGGTGTAGGTGGACAGGGGATTTTGTGTTTATACTCCTAATTTGATATCTTCGGCCTACAGTATGTGGAGATACATGTATGCAGACATTTCCCCAGTTTCTCTGGTCAGTTGAGCAATATGGAGTATGTAACCAGACATTTGTTTTAATCAGCCTGAGGAGTTTGGAGAGACCTCTCTTATTACTGACAAACTACAGGGAAATGCATAAGAGTATAAGGTCCTCAATCTGAGAACAAACACACCATGGTAGGTTTATTCTATCGATAACCAACGCAGAGACCAGCATTGTGCCTGACATTAGTGTGACGAAGTGCCCTTCGCCACTTTGTCTTGGAGAGGACTGTTTGCCAGCCTCCTGCCCTGCGACTATGGCCCTGGTATATATTGCCCTTCAAACACAGTATTCGGCCATACCAGAGTATATGTCACTCATTCTGGCCCTTTACATACAGGGGGGTCATTCGGTACTTGCCCTGTGTGAACCATGATACCACAGATAGCTATGCCATGGAGCCCATTCATATAATGAAAGACTATGGGAAAGACTTTAGCTACATGGAAATTGAAATGTGTGAAGATGATCTGAGCGCTATTCGGTAGTTTTGTGCGCTCAGATCCCAGCTGTAACGGAACCCATCACTGTTTTACCCTGTTTATGGTTATTTAATTCTTGGTTAAAATATGATCCTAGTAATATACTGTATGTATGGTGGTTTATGCTCTGCAGAATATTGGCCCCAGGCTAGTGCAGACCTTGGCAGGAGAGATAATCCTGATAAGCAAGTCTATTCATTCTCAAACATAAGAACAAAGACGGCTGATTTAATCATTGTCTGATTATATCAAGGAGCCTCAGGGAGGGGTGACCACACCTATTGTTCTCTTTATGTGTATTGTGTGGCCAACTATGGGGGATGTGGATTGCCATGCTGCCAGTAAGATACTTTTACTAACTTTTGAACCCCTGGTCTGATTCATGCCATTTTTTTAATATGTTGTTCCCCTGGGTGAGAGCTATTGAACGGTGCTGGACTTAAAGGTGTACCCCCTGTTTATGGGGTACATCCAGAATGTGGTTAAAATTGTGTCTGTTTTAATTGTGTTACCTGTTATCTGAGGGTAGGAGACGTGGGGGTTGAACCATGTATATAATTGGCTGTGATAATTATGTGGGTGTAGCCCTTCAGAGGGCACCATTGCATAAAAGGAGATCCCCTGTCATTAAAGTTCTAGTTCTACTTGACCCTTAAAAACGTAGTCTCATCTCGTTCTTGGAGGGGATTGCTCTATCATACTGGGGATTGCTATGCTTTTGCATACTCCCTTGAGCTGTAACTACTGAACGCTTGTTCCTGATGTACTATCCTTGAAGGAGAGGTCTTCCCCACATGGTCCTGGATGCTGGAGATTCATACAGGGTGGAAGGAAGACGGCGCGGCTCCAGCTAAGCTACGGCGGTTGTGGAGTCTGTGGCGGTTGTGGTGTCCGGTGCGGTGCTTGTAGGCCTCGGCGCAAACTAGGACGCGTCTATCAACGGAGGTACCCAGTCGGGGTGCCAGTAGATCTGTTACATTGGCTGGCAGTGATGGGATGGCGTCCTAGTAAGAGGAAAAGCAGCACGGAGACACAGGTAACGTTTGGAGTTACAAATTGAGGGCAACGCTAGTATCCGTACAGCGCCCCTGGCTACAGCAGGATGGAACCGGCTAGTTTTCGGACAGCGTTCCATGATGAGGATGAGGAGGAGGCCGCGGACTACAGGGATGCAGACAGAAAGGAACTCTGGTATGATGCCCTAGAAGATGCCCAATGGCGGCGAGGTGAGAGTCTCCCAAGTGATGAGCAGCGGCTACAAAATGCGTGTGGCGATGCGGATGTATCTATTGGGAGAGCAGCCCCTGGATGAGTGGGTGACAAGACTAGAGACCCTGGTACGGCGAGAGATCTGGCTAGACAACGCATACCAGGCCCTCTGGTGGCATACCGTTCGACTTACCCCCTGGACGGCTGAACACGACTTACCGGAGGGAGATGATTATGATGGCCCGGGTTTATTATGGGATGCCTTGGAGGACGACATTGATCTTGGCAGCACGGAGGAGTCTAGGTTTTGGGACATCTACGACTACCGGATGGGCATGTATGTCTGGGATGACGAAGGCGAGGTGAGCAAAGACATGACCCACCTGGTAACAAGAGAGTGGGAGCTGGAGCAGGACTAACAACACCTGCTCAGCTTCGTGCAGCCCCAACCTACTCGACAAGCGGAACCAGACTTCATTAACTGGTCCTGGGATGACCTCCAGATGGCAGGTAGAGATGGGACTGAGGTCTCTCTACCGGCCCTACAGGGGGCAGAAGGTGTCGTCCTTCCCCCCCAGCGGCAGTGTGAACCCCAGGGGGAAGAAGGTGTCATCCTTCCCCCCCAGCGGCAGTGTGAACCCCAGGGGGCAGAAGGTGTCGTCCTTCCCCCCCAGAAGCAGTGTGAACCCCAGGGGGCAGAAGGTGTCATCCTTTCCCCCCAGCGGCCGTGTGAGCCCCAGGGGGCAGAAGGTGTCGTCCTTCCCCCCCAGCGGCAGTGTGAACCACAGGGGGCAGAAGGTGTCCTCCTTCCCCCCCAGCGGCAGTGTGAACCCCAGGGGGCAGAAGGTGTCGTCCTTCCCCCCCCAGCGGCAGTGTGAACCACAGGGGGCAGAAGGTGTCGTCTTTCCCCCCCAGTGTTGTAAAATAGTGGTGTTAGTCTATGTTTCATGTATTTTACGAGCATTTTGCGTCCTTCCTATTAGTATTTTTCGACCTTGTACGTCGATGGCCGTGTTTTGCGCTGTTCGGGGTAGTGTAGTCTCTTTTTTATTTTTTTTGGCCGCCATAAATTCATGTTTCACTACACTTCCAGACGTCCTGGTTGTTCTCCCGTGCTGCGTGTGATGTTTTTGTATTTTTTGTGCTTTTCTTGTTTTTTGGTTTGAGCGGTCGTTAACTTTGTATTTTTCCTATGTCATATATTTTTTTTCTAAGTGCCGCTTCTCGTCATTTTTTTTTCTAAGGCCTGCGTTTGTCAACTGCTTGCAGCCTAAGGTGATACCGCGTTTTGTAAGTGTTTGGAGGCTAAGTCCTGCTTGTTTCATCACCTTCACTGCTCGACTTGCATTGCGAGGCTCAAAGGCAATGAGCGCCTTCGGAGCTCATCGCTTGTGCTGCACGTTTTAGTGGTTTAACGACTCACCTCGCTTTCACTGCTCACCTTGCTTTGCGAGGCTCTAAGGCAGAGAGCACCTTAGGCGCCTTAAGTGCTTCGCGTTTTAGTGGTTCGCGATCCGTTGATGCATTGAAAAACAAGGGACTTAGCCTTCAAGCAGTTAGGAAACGCAGGATCGCCTTAAGCTGCAAGCAGTTGAAGAATGCGGGACTTAGAAAAAAAAAATTGCGAGGTGCGGAATTTAGAAAAAAATAAAAATAAAAAGCTCACACACAGCACAGTGGGCAGCCAGGATGTCTGGGAATGAGGTTGCACGCGAATTTAAGACGAATTTGCCGAGTTTCAGCATTCAAAAATCGGCTTAGCAAGAAAAAAAATTGTGGCGGAAAAAAATGACAATGAGGCTAAACGACCCCGATCAGCACAAAACACCACCAGACGCGTACCACTTTTACCAAGGAATGTACGACGTACAAAATACACTATTAGAAAGGACGGAAAATGCTTGCGAGACACCATTTTACAATGCTAGCTTGCAACTAATAACATTACGAATCCAAAATGGTGCTTCCCCCGACTAAACCAACGGTTTGCCCTCGCGCACGCAGCCTATTTACACTGCACACTTGCCACATTGCTGACACTTACACCTAACAAAACAAAACAGATTATTAGCTCTTCAGGATATTGATTGCTGGATATATTAATTACAAATAGGTAAAGTATATTAATTAATTAATCAATTAATTAATTATTATAATATATATATATATATATATATATATATATATATATATGTATATGTAAAAAAAAAAAAAAGATAAATAGCATATTTTACATTGCCGTTACTTTAGGAATACTTTAATGCTTCACACTTCCTAATACATTTAGTCATTCAGAAATAATTATTTACGTAGATTAATTTAATAAGTATTAATTAGTAATGGAAAAAAATATATATACTTTCCACTGCACTCATTTTTTTAAACTTTTTACACTGCCCTTATATATATCTGGATTACTGCTCATTGGCTGCCAGTGCTAGGACTCTCAAAGCAGTTACATATATAAATCACTTTATTATTCTCTGGGACCTGAAAACATTTTCTAATTTACACTGCACTAAAAAAAAAGTATATTTAACACTGTACTTATATATCTGTTTTTGCGATGAGCGCCAAAGATGATTGTTGCAAAGCACAAAACTTGAAGGACACGAGGGGAGAGGCTCGCTATGAGCGCCAAAGGTGCTCATAGGAGCAAAAGTACACAGGAGGTGAGGCTCACAATGAGCGCCGAAGGTCCCCAGAGTAGCAAAAGCTTTACATTGTGTGGCAAACAGCATTGCCATGGCTTCAAGTTTTATTGCCCTGTCATTTTTGATGAGCAAGTCGCTAGTATATATATAAAAAGGAACATGGTGGGTCCCAAAAACCATGGGAATCCACAGTCCCACCGTGCAGAGTATTACTTAGTCTCCACAATTAGTCCCATAGTGTCAGAAAAGGTTACTTTGGTAATAACTTCAGTCCAGAATGAAGTGATCCCGTCACTAGTCGCAGGATAAATCCCACAAGGCCTTGCGGTATCTTTAGGGAGCTGTGGTCAGTACCAATGCTCCATTTACATAAACAGATAAAAGGAAAGGAGAAGAAGTGCACATCATGTGATAAGACGGATACATTATTTTATTTCAAATACCATTATATATTTTTATAGCCCGAAGTCTATTTAATTACTGATATGGATGTTTTTTTTATATATATATTTTTGAAATATTGCAAAACCTCCTCCTTTGAAATAATTTATTAATAAGACACTATAGGGGTAATTATTATTTGTAGACGGGCTGCTGTAAATAGATATTTAAATTATTGTGGTGGTTTTGTTAATTATGTTGTATACTAATACCACTAGTACCACTAGTACCACAATCTGTCTGAGGTAAAGTCTAAAAGTAACATGGGGTAGAGTGCTCAGCTTGCACAACAATAAATATTCCAGGAATCCCCATATTTGAAATGTAAGTTTGTCCAAGCCACAAAGGGGTTAAAATAATAAAAATGAGCAATCATAGGTGTTCATGGCAGTGAAGGGGTTAATATTTAATACTATATATGTATATTATATCATTACTATACTATATATTTGATATTATGACCCCTTTTTTTAAGAGCTCGGTCACTTCCCTCTCCTCCCTTCCATTACTTGTCTTCTCCAGTATTGCTCCTTGGAGAACATCAGGTGGTGGAAGACTAACCAGAACTACCACTTGGGATTTTGACTGCACTGACACTCATTATTCTGCCAGGAGGATTTCTACATTGTCCAAACATTATTTTATTTATAACCTGCTCTTTCAGACGAATGTCAGACAAAGCTGCGGGCTCCATTTCCCCTTTTCTACACGGAGAGGGACATCTAATGCCATTGTGTTTTCAGCTTGTTCTCCGGGAGGTCCTGCTCATGTGAGGACATGAAGGGTCGCACTGTGTATCACTTGCAAGATAGTATAAGGAAGGAAGAGGTGGAAGGGGTTACGGCTCGGAGGAAGAAGGAGCTGATGAGCTTTTAACAAGAGGTGAGACCCATGTTACTATTGGTTATGGAACGATTCAACCTCAAACGCCCACAATAATGGGATAATAAAACATAATAATGGTAAGAATAATAAAATATAATTTAGATAGTGTACATTTTCTCCATCAAATTCCAGCTTCTATATACAGTATATGCAGATTATCCTCTGGCCACTCTATTGGTTCAACTTCCACTTAATGCTCCAATTATATACCGGGCATTGTTATGATATTTACACTAGAGCTTCTATAGTAATGGTTGTGCCATTAAAGCTGTGCAGTGAACAGGCAGCTGTAAGGCTGTGCCATGGATTTGAAAAAGACAGCCTGACCCTAGCCTGACAATGGTTGGAAAAACAGCTGCTTTCGGTCAGTTTTCTCATAGAAGATCGATAATTAAAAGGAGAGTTGTTTATATTGATCTTTACTACTTATAAAAAATAAAACCTATTTTGTTACAGTGACCCTTTAAGTAAACAACTTTTCATTCAGAACACCTGAGATTGAAACATTGAGATATAGCTGTGTAAAAAACACCCACGTCCCATGGCCGATCCCATGGCTGATCCCATGGCTGACCACATGGCGATCCCATGGCCAATCCATTCATCACAACAGTTCACAATGGTATAACTGCCATGTAGGGTTTATCTGTGGAAATGTCAAGGTACAGGTTGGTTGTTGTTCAGTTATTAAGTTGTGTCTGACTCATCGTGGCCCTTGCAGTATTCAAGGATACTGGAGTGGGTTGCTAGGTCTTTCTCCAGTGGACCACAATTTGTCTGATCTATCTTCTATGACCTGCCGATCTTGGGTGACTCTACACAATTGAGGAAACCCTTCACCCCGACAAGATGGAGATCCAGAAAGAGCCTGGTAGATTAGTACAAAGTGTTGGACTTTGTATACTAGTTTATGTACAGAGATTAATCTGATTTTTTGGCAGGAAAAGGGATATTTGAGAAGGTTCAGGTGTAACTGAATATAATATTCCCTTTAACAAGATCACCGGCCAGACAGGAAGAAGGCAAATAATACCAAGATTGTGTTGATAAAAACAATTTCATTTTTTTTTAAACTTTATTTTAGGCTTTATACAATATAAACATAAAAAACAACATACAATTTACATACATACATTTCAACAACATAATAATAACAAGTAGTATTATTACCCAGCTTATTACAACCTCTCCAACACAAAGGGGAGTAGGTTTCATTTATTTTATTAAGTGCCGTAGGCACCGAATACCACCTATGGACTAATATATAGTAAAGCTCCCTATACGATATACATAAAGAAGATGATTTAACCAACATAAAACCTTCCCACCACTTGTCTTCGTTCCATATCAGATATAACTCTGATTCCCATTTTTCGATTCTATCCATTCTACCACTAGAGTATTTATTTTTCAAAATATTTTGACATTTAGCAACTTTTTTTACAGGGTCATCTAATATTATAAAATTTTCATATTCAGTATTTCTTGGTGATAATAGTTTAAATATCCCTTATCGGTCATTTTTTGGTTTAAAGTAATTAATTCTAACCAAGAAAGTGGTTTTAGATATGAAACTTTCTGTATGAGTTCTTGAGGTAGCTTCAATCGATTATAATAGAGATCCTTTATAATTCTCATATTATTCTTCTCTAAGTAAGGGATAAGGGTCTTTTCCTCTATCTTCAATGGCGCTGCTAATGAGGGAAAGTTAACGTATTTCCCTCTATTCATATACAAAAATCTAAGCAGTGAATATAACCCCACTGGTAAAGGACTTAATAGGTTTAACTCCACACTAGAAAGCCATGTATACAAACTCCCACTTATATTAGGTATCATATCATGCTCTATTGCTATCCATCTTACAGTAGACTTCATACTTTTCCACTCCATTAGGTGGGAAATGACTATTGAGTTATGAATATATTCTGTTGAGGGAAACTGAAAATCCTCTTCTTTTGAATAATATTTTTGAAATCTCCAATTTTTTCCTTGATTTCTTATTATTGTAAATAAATGTATTTACTATCTTTTGAAAGTCCTTCAAAATATATTTTGGGGCTGTCTGTGGTACACACCTTAGTACGTACGTAAATTTAGGAATTTTAACCATATTTATGGCTGATATTTTTCCTGTCATACAGAGATATAGATTCCATTCCTGCAATACATTTCTGATTTGTATATATACTTTATCTAAGTTTTATTTTTAGAATATATCCAATATTATAGGACAGTTCTATACCTTAATGCGTAATATTTTTACATTGCCAATTTAAACAGTAAAGCTGTTGTAACTTTTCAATTTGATCTCTGTTTATATTATTATATATTATATTTGATTTATATGTATTAACCTTAAACTAAGACACATAGCTGTATTCTTGCAGCTCCAAGAGCGATTTAGCAGGTTCCATTAACGTTAAAACTACATCCTCCGCAAACATTGAAATTCTATATGTTTCACTACCTTTATTAACTCCCTTAATACCCATTGAAGATCTGATTAATTTAGCCATAGGCTCCATAACCATTATAAAAATCAAGGGAGAGAGCGGACATCCCTGTCTAGTCCCGTTTCCCAATTTTTCAGATTCTATTCCCATTCTACTAATAATGGCCATGGGATTTTTGTATAAAGCTTTAATCACTTTTGTGCCAAACTGTCCTAATCCAGATCGATCTAATACTTCGTCTTTAAAGTCCCAGCTCACCCTGTCAAACGTCTTCTAGGCGTCCAATGACAAGGTGAGCAAAGGGATATTATTTCTTTTAGACCATGACATAATATTGAGAATTTTAACTTCTGACATCTCTTGAGGAATATAGCCTTGTTCTTTAATCTCATTAAACATTTTGGCCAATGGATATTTTAATTCTGACACAACTATTTTATAATAGCAATTTAAGTATCCGTCTAATCGAGGAGCCTTATATTTTTCCTATAGCTTCTTCTACCTCCTGAGGGGTAATATCCGCATTTAGCTTATTAAGATCTTCTATAGGTATGTGTGGAAGATTTATCTTCTCTAAGAAGTTTATAATTTCCGGAATTGAGGGTTTAGAAAATTTCGGTTCTTTCTCTAAATTGTACAAACTTTGGTAAGATTTTAGAAATATTTCCCCTATTTCTTTTGGTTGTGAATATAATTTGTTGTTTTTCCTCTGATTCTCATAATCATATTTTGTATGTTTTTTTTTTATTTATGGGCTAAGAATTTCCCCTCATTATTACCCTCTTTATAGCTTCTCTGTTGGAATTTTCAAATCATATTGTAAGTTTTAATTAAGATAATATTCTTTATTTTAGATGTAGCTTGGTTTATCTGGCTGAACTTTTCTCTACTAGGTGCTTGTTCATTTTGCAGCTGAAATTTATATAGTTCTATAGTTCCTTTCAGCTATGGGTTTGGTAAAAAAATATACCTCTCATGTTCTTTTTATTGGTACACCAAATCAGGGTATTTGATATACTCTGACTTGTATTATAAGAAAAGAAGGGATCAATTTCTTGTTTCGTCTCTTTCACTTGTTCTTTTGTTTTTACTAAGGTGGGATCCAATTTCCATTTATAATTTAACTTCTTGATTTTTCCCATCTTTGATTACTAGGCATATAGAAGCATGATCAGACCAAGTTATCTCATTCATATTTATTTTGTGTACCATATGAAAGATCTGATTACTGACCAAAAAATGGTCTATTTTGGTATATGTAAAATATCGTTTAGAGAAAAAAAGTATAATCTCTCTCCAAGGGTTTAATGGTCCTCCATATATCATAGAGATCATACTGCATTACTAAATCTCTAAATTTTCTCGCCAGTACTATCGAATTTGAGTCGGGTGTCATTCTTCTAGCAGAAGATCTATCCAAATAATGATCCAGCATTGCATTACAATCTCCACAAATAATCATAACCCCCTTTTTCACTTTGTAAATCATTTTCATAATTCATTTTAAAAAAACAATTTGATTTTTATTAAGGGCATAGATATTCGGAATCGTGTAATATTTGTTGTTTATTTTGCCTGGCCAGATTATATATCTTCCTTCCATATCAATCATTTTACATTCCTCTTTAATATCCAAATTTCTATTGAACAATATAGATACTCCTCTAGATTTATTTGAGTAAGTTGAATTAATAGGTTCTCCATATTTCTTACTATATATACTTGGAACAAGTCCTGTCTTCCAGTGCGTTCCCTGGAAACAGGCCACGTCTACCTTATGTCTTGCACATTCCACGAATGCTGATTTACTCTTAAAGGATCTTGGGCATTTTGGGACAGGAATACAATTGTCATTTTATCTGATAGCAACATTTTCTTTTACCAAATGGGTCTCTCATTGTTATTTCTTTATACTCACACTCACATTCAACGAACTTATCTAAAACATAACAGAAATATTAACATATAAAATGCAACAATATTACAAGAATATTTACATTCCTGATATCTTATTTCCTTATCTCCCATTAAGTAATCAGATACAATCGTACATCCATTCTTACATGCATATTTATGGCTTGTATTTCTAACTTTAGAAGTCTTCATATAAGGCTATACGCCGATGTTCCAAAATGTTAGGCTATTTTGATGGAAATGACGGTCCTCCTCCATAAAGCTTTTATACAAATGTATTCCCTATGCGTTTTCAAAGCTTTAGATTCCCATTAGAATAATTCTCATCTTGTCTAATATGGGTCAAATATAAGATATTTCTCAGTATCTACCTTGCTCTCTAAGGGCCTCATTCTATTATTGGCCGTAAATCGGCCGTAAGGCTGCGATTCCTTGCGGGGGTTCTGTTAACTCGCAATTCAATTATACGGCCCCACAAGGATCTCCTCTTACGGCCGGCCGCATATCTTGGAACCGGCCGTAAGCTCAGAAATCTACAAAGTCAAAAATAAATTCAAGCCTGCACTGTACAGCTCTGTAAATGCTAGGGATCATATTGGGGGACATGAGGATTAAAAGTAACCCACTCTCAAGCTTGCACATCAGCCCAAACCCGAGTTCAAATTAACTGTTTATTTTCCGGCTGCGGCGTGGGCGTGTCTGAGGTGCTCCAAGCCCTATGGACTTTTTACATGTATATTTTACGTATATTAAAAATAAATTATTTTACGGATTTGAGTATAGGGTAATTATGTGCTATTTTTGCTAACACCGAATATCACTTTATAGTCTTCTCAAAGTGCAGGATGGCTTTATTTGAGCTATTTTATGTGCTTAATTGGTGCTAGCGGGACCTGTTTGCTGCAAGTAAGCTGCGGCTCGTTTTTAGCCTTGCAGACAGGGTTCCCGGAGCAATAGAATCGCAACCAGGCTTTTCTTACGGCCGATTTCCTTGCGGCCGTTTTAGATCAAAGGCTTTCCTCCGGCGCGATCTATTATTTTTGATAGTGCATCATAAATATTATGTGATACAAAATCAATTCCAGATTTCTATTCTACTAATGTGCAAGAATTATTGTTTCAATTAATTTATTTTAATTTCTACATTATCCTTTTTTGTGCTAAAGGTGATTTAGGAGTGTTGCTGTATTATATTGTTACTTTCCCCTTTTCCTTTTTTACAACTTTCCCTTTTTCCCCCTTTTTTATATTAAGGAATATTCCAGATAAGGGCCTCTCTAGCCAGTTATTTTAATTAAGTAATGATTTTAATCTCTCCGGTTACTAACATCAAGTTGGATATAAGTTTCAAATTTATCATATAATATTTTTTAAATATATAAGAGGAAATTTGGCCTAATACATCTCTTAACTTTTATACAATTCTGTAGGCAAAGATTGCAGTTCCTAAACAGTTTTAGGGATGCTTTCTTTCCTTATATCCCAAGCTGTTAATAGCTCTTCACCCTCTTTTACAGAGCTAATTTTATGCCAGTGAGTTTTTTTCAAGATCGAGAGATCTACTGGAAAAATCCATTTGTATAAGTCATTCTTTTCTTAATGATTGGATGATATTTCCATATTTTTTTTATTTTTTTAATGTGAATTGAGAAAAGTCAGTTTTTTTTTATTTTTATGTTTTCATACTGTGAATTGAAGGTCTTTAACCTATAACTAGCTTGTGTTATTTCTTCTTTAATTGGAAGGAAGGGCATTTTTGCAATAACATCTCTAGGTCTTTTGTTTTCAAGATATGCGGGTAATGGGATCCTATGTACTGCATCAAATTTATTTCCTGATCGGGGGAAGGTTGGTACCAGAATGGTAAACAAGTTGGTCAAATACTTATTTAGTTCTTCATTTATAATGTGTTCCGGAACACCCCTAATTCGAAGATTGCTTCTCCTGGATCTATCTTCTAGGTTAATTATTTTGTTGTTTAAATCTTTTACTTTATTTTCTAATTCTGTGGTATAGTTTAGAAGCATATTATGGTCAGTAGTCAATTTATCAAATTTGGTTTCCAAATCTTCTGTCTTAATGTTAACTTTTTTGATAGCCTTAGTATTCTCCATTATTTGGTTTTTCTGATCAGTCGTTATGTTAGTTTGGAATTCTTGAAATAAATGTTACATTTTTGAGAGGGTTATCTGTTCATCCTCCTGAGGTTCTGAATTTCTACTTAGAGTGCTTTCAGATAAAGTCACTGGGCTAAGAATAGGAGTTTTTTTCCCCCATGTGGTGTTTTTGAATATGAAGCCTCTTAAATTCTTTCTTTATTTTTGTGGGGAAAAATATTGGAACTCTTCTGAGGTTGTGTTTTTTTTTAAATCTTTTACTTTATTCTTCCCAGACATGTTTGATTTTAACATTGTGTTTTTCCACAAGGTTTGGATCAGTAAGTGACGTTATTATTGCGCCACCAAAATCGCCCCTCAGTTACCCCATTCATGGTATCCGGGTCATGCCATTACACACAGTGTTAATAAAAGGTGAGTCTACCGCGGCCTATCAAAATCTATTGTGTAAAGTTGTAATTAGATGACCCGTATATGTATTATGTTATGTTGAAAAACTAGAATTTATAATGGGCACATTTGAAGTTTTTAAACCTGGTAATCAGGTTTTCGGGCCCAACCACATGGCAAAGTGTCATAGCTCTTGTTGATGGGGCATAATTGGCAAAAATGGCAGATTACCCCTAAATCTATTGCCTTTAGTGAAACCCATGTGCAAATGATGTCCCATTATTAAAAGATTTGGCTCTTTGCTTATTTGGTGCATCAGAAAGGCTTACTGACTGGTGAAATTTCAAAACTTCAATGCAAAAAAAAAAAACATCCAAAAGGTAAAATCCTATATCCTATAGTTTTAAATGATACCATATTTGGAACCATCACTGTGTTCATTTAACTGTTATTAAAATTCAGTTGAAACGAGCCCATCCGATGTGTCAGCACTTTCAACAGCACTATTGGAAATCTCATTCAGTAAACAAGATCCTCTACCTGTTGGGAAATAAGTTCCGCTAAGAAGTGTTAGCAAAGCAATGACTTCTCACAGTAAAGGATATTTGTGTATATTAAATTATACTTTGTATTTATATATTTTTAAATTTGTTCATTATCAAATCTAATTCTTACTTTTGTCAATGTGAACATTTAGAGTTTTGTGATAGGATTTATTTATATTACTAACTGCTAAACAAAACATATTATGGTTATATCACTAGTAAGAGGCTGTTGGTACTAATATGGAGCTAGTAGTCTATTACTATATTGATTTCCTGTAATGTGAATTAATGGCGCATCATCCAATGATCGTCTGTAGGTAGAAAGTGGTAATGGTATCGATATAAAAATGAGAAATTACAAAATAATGCACATAGCAGGTGTTTTTATGTTAGATTTAACAGAAAAAAATAAGGATATTGTAAAATCATCCAAGGAATGTTCTCGACATAACTTAGAAAGTGGTATTATTAATAGGACATGCACCTGCCCTACCCCAAAATTTGTGTATCTCCATTTGATCACCATTTTCTCATATTCTCTATTCCAGGTCTTGCCATCTACGGAGAGGAGATATCATATTACACGGTATATTGTACACAGGAACTTGCATGTGCTTTCTATTTGGCCCTTATTATTCCCATTGTTTATACCCATTAACATATGGGCTTTAATTACTGTCATCAGCTTATGCATTTACCACAAACCACATACTATTAGAATTAGTGATGAAATAAAAATTAACTAATTTCTGTCATTAATTTTAATAACCATACCTTACACATTACAGTTTTTGGGGTTGCTGCCGGATTAGAGCTAATACTTTTTCATGATAGATAGATAGATAGATAGATAGTTGATAGATAGATAGATAGATAGATAGATAGATAGATAGATGATAGATGATAGATGATAGATATATAGATAGATAGATGATATATGATAAATATATATATATATATAGATAGATAGATAGATAGATAGATAGATAGATAGATAGATATAGAGATGTAGATAGATAGATAGATAGAAAGATAGAATCTAGTGGATCTAGGAGGCTGGATGAAAGAAAGGGTTAATGGGTGAGATATTCAGTCTAAACATAAAAGTTACTCCTTGTCCACCTATCTTCATGTAGAAATACAATCATGTTTGGCAACTGGCCAGAAATGTCAGACATGGAAACCTGAGGCTATACAGACTTATTGTTGATCTTGGATTCATTCTCTGGCTCCTTTCCCGTTTCTTGTAGGTGACTCTTCAAGCTTCTCTTGGTATATTTAATACATTGGCCGATGTACCTGAAGAAGTAGTTGAAGGAAGAGGAAAGAATAAAGTGACAATATCTACAAAACATTTACAAATACTTAATCACATCCTCCAATACTTAACTTACACCAGCACTGTGTTCAGTATCGATACTATGGATGTGGGTGAGTACTTGCACTTACTTTCTCCAAAATATATTAATGTAAGCAAAGTGTGTAAAGTGACTAGTCTCACAATAAAACACGTTATAAAAAGTATATTAATATATATGTTTTATGTCCCCCTCCAATGTCTCTTCCCCCCTCCCCTGTGTCTCTTGCCCCTCTCATCTATCCCATGTGTCTCTTTCCCTCCCTCTCCTTTGTCTCTTTCCCCTTACTCACTCCCCTGTCTCTTTCCCCCCTCACATTTGTCTTTCCTCCCCATGTGTCTCTCTGCCTAAGCTGTGTCATTTCCCCCTCCTCCCTCCCCTGTGTCTCTCCCCCTCCCATGTGTCTCTCCCCCTCCCCTGTGTCTCTCCCCCTCTGTCCCCTGTTTCTTTCCCCCCTCCCCTGTGTCTTTCTCCCCTCCTTCCCTGTGTCTTTCTACCCTTCTTCCTCTCTCCCCTGTGTCTTTCTCCCCTCCTCCGCCCTTCCCTCCCCAGTGCACATTTGCGTGCATGCATGGGCAATGCACGCACACGGCTAACGCCTAATATTTTTCATAGTGCACATGCACTCCTGCCTGGAACGTTACACGCTATGAAAACTATAATATAACTATATCTTTTATTAATAATTACTGATGCTTTATCACTGATTAATTGATATCTGTAAACTTTCAAAATACAATTTTACATAATCTGATTAACTAGATTTTATTCGTATTTATTCCTGTTTATTCCCCATTGTACAGATCAGAAGATAAGCTCCTTGGTCACCGTCGCCACTAAAACGTTTTTGCGCTATGACAAAGTCCGACTCTTAATTAAAAGCATCCAACAGTTTTATCCAGACATTACGATTATTGTTGCCGATGACAATGAGAACACAGAAAAGCTCCAGGAGAAGAACGTGGAATAGTATTTCATGCCATTTGCAAAGGTACATGTAGCAATAACTTGTAGAAGTGATTTCAAGTAGTCCAATAAAGCACGCTAACTGTTTACAGCTGTGTAAAATATGGACATAAGTATTGCCCTGATTTGTGAAGACTTTGGCCCACATCTAATTCCAAGCCCGTAATTACCCTCACACTGCTCGTATGTCTGCGGGTTAGAAATTTGCTACAGTTACAAATGTATTTAATTGACTCAAACCCGTAATTACAGGATCTCAGGCACCACACGCAAACCATGAACCTATACGTGTCATTTTAGGGTATGATCATGAGCAACTATGCAAGCCCGTAAGTTACATTTTAGACAGAGCCAATAGTAAATGACACAGTCATCATGACGTCAATAAAACATGGAGTTTATACTACAATTAAATATTGTAGTATCAGACTCACAATCCAGAAATTTAGATATCAATAAAAAGTAATAAATCAACTGGTCTAGTCCATGTAGGTGGCCTGATATGTATTAACTCCTTGATTACAGAGACTGATATAACATGGAAATAAAATGTTTTTGAATGGAATGCGAGTAGCTAAAAGTAGCCAATTAAATATCATTAACATTTACGGGCTCCATTACTGGAACACGTAATTGTGATTTTGACAATTGTATATGGACTTTTGTGTGTAGAAGGTTCCACCTTGCCTGGCTTCAACAGTTCCTGATAGTTTGAAGCCTGGGGGTGTAGTTCTTTAATCTATCAGTGCAATGAGGGATATAGAGGGAAGAAAGACAGTTTGAAAGCTCCATTCAGAACAAAATGTCAACGCCCATCTCACGCACAAAGCCTTTACCAAAATATTATGGATGCCTCTAGGGTCTAGTACAGAAATCATTATTTTTGGCTAATTACAAACTAGATTTATAACTTATTGCAGCCTAATTATGGCCTCTATTCCATGGCTCCCATGGTACCTGTCCCATAACTATTTTTAAAATTGCTATCCCATGCCTCCCATAACAATATTCCATCCCATTGAATTTTGCCAAGAAGGCTGTCCAAGTGCTCAAAATTTTTAAGAAGCCTCCGGGTACATTCAATCTCTTGTAAAGGTGGAAAAATATCTCAGAGAAACCTGGATTGTCATGACTTCCACCCCCTATGAGCCTGGGATTCCCCTAGGATCTTCCTTAATACCCGGTACTCCTATAAGAATGGTATACCCACGATAATGGAGCTGATTTAGCAAGGGGTTTTGAAGGTATTAAGAGGGGACAGTGGTTGAGATCTTGAGAGGAAGAGAGATCCTTTAGGAAAAGGGCTTAGGAAATATTAAGAGGGGGCAGTGGGGGATTGGGTCTGGAGGAGCTGCATTATAAATGGTTTTTTTTTGCTAGTGGATCCGGGGGTGGGGGAGAAGATAGCACTCAGTGAGTTGGTCCAGGGGCAGAGCTACCAGTGATGCAGGTGGTGTAATGCACCAGGACCCTCCTCTGGCAGTGTTGTGTCATTTTCTTTTTTTTTGCATTTAATTTTTCTCTATTGAAGCTTCAAGAGGTGTCAATGTGGAGCAGTTCTGGGGATGTGTATAAGGGAAGAGGTGAGAGAGCAAGGGCTTTCATTTAATGGGGTGGGTGGGTCCTGTGTGCAGAGGGCTATGTGAGGTTAGTATATACAGTATCTGTATATCTGTAGGGTATGACCCCCCAGCCCCCTCAGCTGCACCAATCCCCCCCCACCCCATAGAATATATTGCTGCAAAGTGGAATGTCCTGGAGCTGTGCTGCAGGCAGAGAAGCTTCATGAGGAAAGGGGAGCAGCTATGGGTAGAGAAACAGCTATGGGAATGGTCTTGGGGAGGGTGCTGTTAAGGGAAGAGGGGTCACATTTTTTCCACTATTCTCTGGCTCCAACACTGAGTTGGTACATGGGGGGGGGGGCAAAATTGTTATTTGCACCGGGGCCCTCCATTCACTGGCTCTGCCACGGGTTCTTAGATAAATCTAAAGATTTAAGAAATCCATATAACTAAAATGCACCCCTTAGATGTACTAAAAAGGTACATTACTATTATTATTATTATAACAAGTTTAAACAGGGGCTCAAAGAGAATTTTTTGTTCATAAAAATGCAGATAAAAGGACTCAGTGGTTATAGCCCAACGATCCACAAGGTTATTTGTCCTTATTTTCATGTAATGTCAGAACAAGAGGAGACGAGCTTATGGCCAGTCCTCTTCATCTTTACATTTATTTTCTCTACACTACAGACAACATTTTATTATGTATAGTAAGATAGGTCATGCTCTTCAGTGTGGATATCACTGGTGTGAGATAATCTGTCATTACTAGCAGGGTGTGGTGTCATTATACCTGGCTGCCGGTGGTAATGCTTGGCAGTACTCTAGACGGCTGCACAGTATTGGTTCCTTACTGATGGGAAGTTATCTATTGATCGCAGGTGCATTCTGCAGTGTATATCCAATACAAGATACAAGACGCCCCAGGGGTTCCCAATCCCAATTAAAAAATATTATACAGATGAATGTAATACAGCTAGTTTTAATTAAAAAAATAAATTTTGATGCATCTCCCGGGCCCTGAAGGCATCCATGATAGTCTGGTAAAGGTTGTGTATTTGCGATGGACATTTATATTTTTGTAGGAACTTGTATTTAATGAAGCCTATGTCAAATTCTGTAACATTTATTCATTGTAAAAAAATCCCTCCCTCCTCAACCTTCTGCTCCACTTCTCCTTCCATTATGCACAACTCCAAGTCAGACAAGATGGAGGTGTTCTATATGCACTTTCTATTCATGGCGTACATGTGAGTTCTCCTAAAATATAGAGGTGCTCTAATACCTATTTAATTCCAGCTATTCCTCATTTCCATGCTACCTACCATTTACCTTTAACTTAATTTCCCCTCCAATCACATTGTTCTCTTACCCTCCATACCCACCACCCTCTTACTCAACCACATTTCATTAACACCTTCAGTCCATCCTCATCTCAAAAAATATATCCAAACCACCACCTTACTAGCCAATATAAATCCAGCCCACCATCTCACTAGCCAATATAAATCAAGTCCACCACCTCAGTAGTCAATATAAATCCATTCCACCATCTCGCTAGGCAATATAAATCCAGCCCACCATCTCACTAGCCAATATAAATCCAGTCCACCACCTCAGTAACCAATATATATCCAGTCCACCACCTCAGTAGCCAATAAAAATCCAGCTAATCACCTTCCTAGCCAATATAAATCCAGCCCACCCTCTCACTAGCCAATATATATCCAGTCCACTAGCTCACTACCCAATATAAATCCAGCTCACTACCTCAGTAGCCAATATAAATCTTGCCCACCACCTCACTAGCCAATTATTATCTACTTAAAAAAATTGGTAAGAGACTTTGGATGACGAAGAAGCTTCAATGCGAATTTGGTAACTAAAACTGCAAGTGCTGTAAATAGAACT
The DNA here is from genome assembly GCA_027410445.1 of Discoglossus pictus. Lineage (NCBI taxonomy): Eukaryota > Metazoa > Chordata > Amphibia > Anura > Alytidae > Discoglossus > Discoglossus pictus. The sequence continues at coordinate 9,379,886 of CM050175.1, forward strand.
AATAGACACCTGTTTATTTTACCAGAATGCAGCATTCTAAGGGTGCAGCTTAATTGGGATTCTTATCAATTTATTTGCACAAGATACTTGAAGTACAAAGTCATTTTTATGACTCAATAGGGAAGGAAACAAACAACCCATTTGCGGGGTGCATAAATAATCATTATATTGAGTGAATATTTGGTGAGACTGATTAGATTTTAAGCCATAAACTCGTCCTTGGCACCTTGGCCGATTGTGATACCGTAGGTGATACATAAAAATGGTGTTTTATTAGAATTGTCATCTTTTAACCCTTTCAGGGCTGGTTCGCTGGTAGAAACCTGGCAGTATCTCAGGTCACAACCAAATACTTCCTGTGGGTGGACGATGATTTTATATTTACAAAAAATACAAAACTGGAGAAATTTGTTCAGGTCCTGGAAGAGACAGACTTGGATGTGGTAAGGATGTTATTGTGTGCCAAAAACATGTGAATGAGTTTTATCAACTTATGTTTATAGGTGGCCCACTACTTTGTGTTACCCCTGGGACACCATACCCTCCTCTCCCTCCGCCCACAGGGCCTCTCAGTACACCATTGCCCCTCACCTGTCTCCCCCTTCCTTTTCTCCCCTTCCCTATCTCCCCTTCTTAGTGAAAGTTGCAGATCTGACCCTGCAGGGGAAGGGTGAATGGTGTGCCAAGAGGGGAGCCTCATATATTTATCACACACAGATTTATTTTGATGCCTCATGTCATGAAATCTCTGTTAGACCAATAATAAAGATAAGAATTATTATTATTTTCTTATTTTACCCTTGATAGCCTCTGGATGCTGCCATGTTGTCCTCTCTTGTTCCTCTCATATCTCAAAGCATATCACTGTGTGAAGCAGTGAATATCCATATTGCATCTTTAGGAGCACACAACATGGCCACTTTTGGTCAACACAATCTTGTTATGCCCATTTCTGTATGTGGACCAATAGAAAGCTGCTGCCCATGCTGTGCCATCTTTTACTTTTAAAGACCAATACTTCACCACTACAATACCCTTTTACAATATTTAACCGTAGGAGTCGACATACAAGATCACAAGCACTGCTAGATACTGACTGCTGGTACTACAACCGCTAAAACATAACCAGCGCTCTAAATAATCACTTCAAATGAAGTTATACTCACTGTACCTGCAAGGTTCTCTTTGTGGGGTGAGTCACTTCTACCAACCTACAAAGCACTGAGAGAGATGAGAGGGTGATATAAAAAGCAAACAAGACCTTCAGAAAGTGGTCAGTCATTAATACACGTAGGGTCAATTTTCACCAAGGTAACAAATACCCTTTTACTAGATTCAGCTGCAGTGAGAACATGAAACTCTGGTTTGCATGGATGGCCATGGCAGGTATACCCCAAGCCGCATGTATGGGCATGGCAGGTATACCCCAAGACACATGTATGGGCATGGCAGGTATACCCCAAGACGCATGTATGGGCATGGCAGGTATACCCTAAGACGCATGTATGGGCATGGGAGGTACTGTATACCCCAAGCCGCATGTATGGGCATGGCAGGTATACTACAAGCCACATGTAGGCCGTCTCAGGACCTGCTCCTTTACTCCTCTCCAATTGCCTCCTCCCAGAACTTCTCCTGTGCTGCTCCTGCCTTTTTCAGACCCTAACTTGGCTCAGTCAGTATCGCCTTTGCTTTCAGAGCTTTAAGAAGTCTTGAAAGTCCAACTTTACAAAAAAGCCCAACACCTATACCCCTCACACATGCAACTAACAGATGTAAACTGACCTGTTGGCTCAGTGTTCACCATGACACCCGGCCACCTTCTCAGAACTAGTTCTGTTTACTATCTTCCCAACTCCTTTTGTAACACTTACCTAACAATCCCCTATGATTATAAGCTCTCATATCTCAAAGCATATCACTGTGTGAAGCAGTGAATATCCATATTGCATCTTTAGGAGCACACTACATGTCTTATTCTACTGTTATGTTTCACATGCCATCTATATAGAATATATTTTCCCCTTCGATCAACTCGCCTGTTGGCTAAGTCTTTACCTTGACACACAGCAACCTTCTCCAACCGAGTATTATTTACTTACTAGCTATTAGCCCGTCAAAATAGTCAGCATGATATAGTGTTATACAATGTATTTTCTGTTTGTTTATGTACTTTCTCTCTCTGTAGGCTGTGTATCTCTTTATTTACCCTTTCTCCCTCCCCTGTGTCTCTTTCCCCCTCTCCCTCCCCTGTGTCTCTCCCCCTTCTCCTGTGTCTCTTTCCCCCCTACCTTCCCCTGTGTCTTTCCCCCCTCTCCTTTCTGTGTCTATTCTCCCTACCCTGTGTCTCTTCCCCACCTCTCTCCCCTTTTTCTCTTTCCCCTTTTCCTCCCCTGTGTCTCTCCCCCTCCCTCCCTTGTGTCTCCCCCCCCCTGCCTCCCCTGGGTCTCCTTCTCCTGTGCTTCCTTTCCCCCTCACCCTCTCCTTTTCTCTCCTCTCCCTTCCCTGTGTCTCTTTCACCCCTCTCCCTCCCTCGTCTCCTTCCTCTGTGTCTCTTCTCCCCTCCCTCCCATGTGTCTGTCGCCACCTACTCTGTGTCTGTTCCCCCCTCTCCCTCCCCTGCATCTCTTCCCCCCTTTTTCTCCCCTGCATCTCTTCCCCCTCCCCCTCCCCTGTGTCTCTTCTCCCCCATGTCACTTCACACCCTCTCCCTCCCATGTGTCTATTTCCCCCTCTCCCTTACTGTGTCTCTTCTCCCTCTCTTCCACCCCTGTGTCTCTTTCCCCCTATCCATCCCTGTGTCTCTTCCCCCTCTCTCTCCCCTGTGTCTCTTCCCCCTCTACCTCTCATGTATCTCTTCCCCTCTCCCTTCCCTGTGTCTCTTCCCCCTCTCCCTCCCCCGAGTCTCATTCCCCCTCTCCCTCCCCTGTATCTCATTTTCTCCTCTCTATCCCCTGTGTCTCTTTTCCCTTCTCCCTGTTGTCCTCCACTGTGTCTCTTCCCCCCCTCCCTCACCTGTGTCTCTCCCCCTATGCCCTCCCCTGTGTGCCTTTTATCCCTCTCCCTCCCCTGTGTCTGTTTCCCCCCTCTCCTTCACTTGTGACTTTCCTTCCTCTCCCTTCCATGTGTCTTTTCCCCCTCTCCCTCCACTGTGTCTCCTTTCCCTCTCTCCAGTGTCTCATTGGCAGCTCTCCTTCTCTCTCTTCCACTTCTCCTGTGTCTCTTCCCAACCTCTCCCTTCCTCTGGGTCTCTCTCCACGTCTCCTTCCCCTGTTTCTCTTCTCCCTCCTCTGTGTCTCTTCCCCCGTCTCCCTCACCTGTGTCTCTTCTTCCCTTAACCCTCCCTTTTGTCTTTCCCTCCCAACCCATGTGTCTCTTCCCCCTCTCCCTCCCATGTGTCTATCACTCCTCTCCCTCCCGTGTCTGTTCCCCCCTCTGCCTCCCCTGCGTCTCTTCCCCTCCCTCTTTCCTGTGTCTCTTCTCCCTCCCCTGTGTCTTCCCTCTCTCCCTTCTCTGTTTCTGTTTCCCCCCTCTCCCTCTCTGTGTCTCTTTCCCTCCTCTCCCATGCCTGTGTCTGTTTCCCAATTTCCCTCACTGTGTCTTCTCCCCCTCTCTCCCCTGTGTCTGTTCACCCCTCTCCCTCCCTTGTGTTTCTTCCCCCCTCCCTCCCCTGTCTCTTTCCCCCTCTCCCTCCCGTGTGTCTCTTCCCCTCCTCTCCCTTCCCTGTTTCTCCTTCCTCCCTCTCCCTCCCCGTGTCTCCTCCCCTCTCTCCCTCAGCTGTGTCTTATTCCCCCTCTGCTTTTCCCCCTTTTCCATCTCCTTTCCCCCCTCTCCCTCCCTTGTGTCTCCTTTCCCCCTCTCCATTTCCCCCTTGCGCATTGCGCATGTGCGGCTCATGATGCGCAATGCGCATGCGCAATTTGCAACGCATGCGCAATGTCAAGTGCAGTACGCAAATGCATGAGCATAGTTGTCGTAATTGCAAGCTTTACTGACAAACTGACAATTACTAGAACTATATACAGTATGTGATTACCCCCACTCCTTCTGTAGCACTTGCTCAACCATCTCCTTCAGATTGTACTGTTGTGTGTCACATGCCCTTTAAATATAACGTATTTCCCTCTTGTATGTACCACCACTGATTAACATGTTGTTGCTTTATAGACAAAGGATGATAATCCCATTTATACAGTATGATCCGTCAATGACACTAATGACTGGCCACAACCTTCTGATTTTCATGGTGATTAGATGGTTGTTTATCCAATATCACGTTGTGCTCTTGTGCCCATTAGTAAATATTCATAAGGAGACTACAAGGGGTGTAGATACAAACACTAATGGAAATGCCTTGGTCTACATTAAAGATAAAACATGGCAGCCTTAGTACAAATACAGAATTTCTATATCCCTTTAATAAAAGACAGGAAAACCTTTGTAACACTATGTAAATATTATGGGGGAATCAACAAGTTACTAACCCCCACATTTTACACAGGTTGGGGGTAGCGTTGATGGCAATGACTACAAGTTCAAGATTTTGTACCAAGAAGGAGATGAAGATGGCGCCTGCCTACATAGGAGACATGGCTCTTACCATAAACTGGAAGGATTCCCAAACTGTGTTGTGGCAAGTGGTGTAGTCAACTTCTTCTTGGCTCATGCACGGAGAGTGTTGGCCGTTGGATTTGACCCGAAACTACAAAGGGTGGCGCACACAGGTAAGGACAGCTTAACAAATAATAATATCTCTGTTTGCCAGGAAATATGTTTAGGGACATAGAGAAATAAGTAGGGTCTTTATTTGGGAATTTTTACAAAATAACCCATAATACAAGAAATATATTATACACAATGTACTATAAAGAAACAAAGAAAACCATTTTGTATATCAGTCACATTCATAAATCCAGCCTAATAATAAGGCTTATCAGGGATTGGCGCCCGGTGACGTACAGATCTCGATGAAATAATCAGAGGGTCCCTCTAGTGGCTGAAGGTGATAATTGAGTTCATTTGTTTTTATTTCACAGAGTTCTTCATCGATGGGTTTGGAAGTCTCAGAGTTGGGTCGTGCAGTGATATAAGAATCAGGCACCAGCAGAAATTCCCACCCAAGACGGCCAGTGAGAAAAATTACACACGGTTTAGAGATGACACCAGAGACCAAGTGAACTTTAAACTGAACTTGTTTTATTTTAAGAACAACTTGAAGTGTTACACTCAGTAGGACAAGCCCACTCCATGAGGATTTTGTCTTTATTGGATTACTTTATTTTTACTTGAACAGATTTATGTATCTTGGGTCCAAAAAGGAAACATAATGTCATGTGACTTCCACACCCTCGTAGTTCCTGGAAGATTACATGACCACTGTTCGAAAGTTGTTTTTTAAAGACATAGGCAGTATGCCAAGGGGTGAATATTGATTATAGTAAAATAAAAAAGCATACTTATTTCTAGAACATTTTGTTTTTATTCCATGACTCTATTTGCAGCCCTTATCAAGTCCTCCTCTGCTGCTGAGACAATCTAGGGGGATTTTATGTACATTATGGGGATGTTACTCACAGAGTCTGGAGGAAAATGGTGCACTGAGTCCAATATCTGTGTACACCATCATGTACACCCCCATAATCTAGAGGCCTCATAGAGTGATGCAAAAGCAAAGGGGGAATGTAGTGCTTGATCAGACCTGCAAATGGAGTCACAGGGAATAAAATAATACTTACTAAAAATAAGTAATTAAATGTTTTTAATAATATGTTACATTCTTTATTTTGAGTAATATTTATTTAAAAAATAAATAAACAAACAACTTATCATACAGTGGTTCTTTAGTACATCAGCCTTTATATAAAATATCTGTGGCGCAATAGCATGGCATCATCACCCAGAATCTTCTGCAGCAAGAAACTCTCATGGTGACCAGCTCTGTGGGGCCAAAGCAAAACCAGAGCCACATTATATTCCCCTAACATGTAAACCCGTAGCTCGTAACGTAGCCCGCAAGACTTACGGCTATTAAATTGGCCTCTTAAACCAGCCCACTGATGACTTGCGGGGTAGGAGCGAGAAAACCCTACGGGACCTGAGAATTTGACTTGCGAGCCCACAAATCCTTTGATCTGTCAAGCTCGTAACCACTACGTTCCAATTGAGCTATTAAATTGCATCAAAATCACTGGTGTTAAATCCTGTAACTCGCAAATGTAGCCAAGAGTGCTAGAGAATACCCGCAAGGGGGAAAAGTCCAATCCGTAGCACTGTAAATGCAAATATAACCACACTACTGTACTTTTATTAACAGGGAAAGTGATGTTAGGTCTTAGAATTAATAGCAGAATATTCTCAAGCCCGCAAATCGCCCCCCCCAAAAAACTTCATTCTATGTTTAATTTCCATGTTATATCGATCCCGGGAATCAATGTGTTAATACATATAATGGAACTTGCATGTGATAGAATATCAAATTTACGGCTTTATCAATATTGCATTATATCTGGAATGTGGGTCCGATCGTAACTCGTAATTGAAACCCGTTTTTCCATTTTTCAGTGACATAATTCTGATGATATCTGTTTCCATTGGCTCCGTCTAAACCCATAACTACGAGTCTGACTAATTGATCACGTTCACGGCTGTGCATCCAATGAGCGAAAAATGGTTTATGGGTTTGCCTCTCAAGCCCATAACTTGCAGCATGTTCAAATTTAATAGCTCCATAAATCAGCAAGATTTCAAGCTTGCAGCCATTGCGGGTCTCCCGTCGCACATAAGAGCTTGGAATTTAATGTGACTTCTAGTCTTTTGCTGGAGACAATAAATCCAGATCCTCAGGTGAGAAGACTGAAATGGAGCCAGTAAAGAATTTCTGCACCAAACTGGATGACCCTCACCCTGGACCATCAGAAGGGTCATCCTGAGATTACTGACACCCAGAGATTTTATACTTATTTATATTATTAAACAAAATGTAAACGTTTATAAAATGCCCTTATCTGAAGATATGGACATTTCTATGACCAAAAGTATGAGGAGAATGTAAAAGCAAGATTGAAAAAGGGAAGAAAAAAAAAGTATCTGGCCATCGAGTATCCACAAAGAAGAGAGACATTTGAAGAGATTAAGATATTGAGGTGTCATGTAACAGTGGGTTAAAGTTTTATAGTCCTCTTCTTTAATTGAAGTGCATTGCGAGTCTGAGCCTAACAAATCCCAGACATTGTAGATGCAGGGAGGTTTTCTTTGTAGGGGGTCTGTAGGGCATATAATGCAGATACCAGGCTCCTTGTAATGAGGTGTCAAAACCCTTTTTCAAAAGGTGTTGCATTAAGGAGAGAGTTAGAGGTCACACTAATCAATAAATATATATCATGTGAAGCAAAACAAAACTATCTACAACCAGGTGAGAACCATCTTTTAATTTGTCTCAAGTTGGCTTCTATATAGTATAGAAGGTTAGGTTCTGCTAGGCCATCCTGAGACTCTGGGCTTCCTGCTCACTCAAATGAATTGCAGGAAAGTGGACTGCATAGATTTGGGGATAGTTATTGGAAGGGTGTAATGTGTCCATTTCTGCATGTCCTTCTTTGCCTCATCCAGTTCTCTCGGTGAAGAGTGTTTCTAAAATGTTTGCTTGGATTTAGTGAGATATATTCCACAATATGTTATAGTCTGTCTTCCAACTTCCACCTGGGGAAATTTTGCTAGTTAGGCTGATTTATTAGGATTGATCTAAAAATGGTAGATTTTCCTAAACTCCTGGAGGTCAACCATGAAGTTTTATATGGAAAAATGTGGAGTGACATTAATGGCATCTGTGAATAGAGCTATCAAATGTCTGGCTATGCATAAACCATAGAATCAAGTTGGCTCCATCAGCATGGCAAAGAGGAGGGATGAGAGGGGACAACCCTGCCTGGTACTATTATGACCTGGCAACAGAATTTTGCTGCCTCATGAGATTTGAAGTACAATAGAATGTGTTTTGCAAAGGGGAAACATACTGAGCAATATTTGAACTTCAACTGGAATTTGCAGTCTAATACTTTCATGTAACCCCATCAGATCCAATCAAATAATTTTTAAATATACTAACACAAGTCATGGTCTACTCAGTCACTGTGGGTGTGTGGCATAGGTTAATCGATCTTCTCATATTGTCCCAAGCCTGGGAGACCCAGAACAAAGCCTACTACAGTAGATCTAGTGACACTAACCAATGAATAAGAGCGGTGATTCTATTGGCAGGAAGGTTGGTAAGTATTTTGAGACCTGTATTTATCAACACCATGGTGCAATAAGAGAAGAGGCTCCCGATCATCTTTGGGTATTAGAGATAAGAGGGAGGAGCATATTGATGGTGGAACATTATCACCTTTACATATAGAATTCGAAACTTCTAGTTATTCAGGACATTCATCTTTCCATCATCATTTTATTATGGAGACATGTGCTATGAAGGAAGATGTGAGTTTATGGTTAACCTTTCTGTCTTCATTTATTGGAAGAACACTCACTCACCCTAGTCTTTCCAGTGAGAATTTTAAGTTATATAGAGAGACTTTGGTGCACATGGCATCAGGGCCATCGATAGGGTCAGTGGTGTGCAGAGAAGTAGTCTGCAGCTTGGGCCTTGACGCTTTGACAAAACAATCTATCTTTCCTGGAGTTTTTTCCCATTGTTATTTCATTGTTTTTATGGAAAATGGCTTACGGGATAGACAAAGAGATTTTCTGTTGGATAACATGGCTATAGTCCTGACTATTAATTCATTGTCAGCATCATCGCACCCGATAGTATGTTTATTGAGGCATCTGGTTCTGAGTTGCCTGCATTGAAATGTATGGTGCAGGGCAAAACATGTTCATGGTTCCACAAACGGTATTGCTGATGCTTGGCTCGTTTTCAGCCGGAGTGCTTCAGGGCATGGCTCCGGTAGCATGGGTGGAAGGTGAAGTCTTTCTGGAAAATCTGTGGGGCTTCTGAGCAGATAGTGTTGTTGGTAAGGAGCTCTCTGGCTCCGTCTACTTGGATCTTGTACAAGATGGTTTGGGACAAGTGGTATGAGCTGTGTAAAATGCTATAAGAAATAATTTGTTCCTCTTCTGTAGGGTGTCAGGTGGCAACCTGGGCTTTTTTTTAAAAAATAGCTGGCTTTAGGGACCTGACAAAGGGGTTTTTGGTTAAGCAAAATGCAAGATTTAAGACAAGGTTAAGACAAGGTGTGGGGGATCATGTGACTATATTGATGTGACGGTCCTAGACTGACTGGGTTGGAAAAGGGAAAGAGATTGAACTATATCAAGGGGTATTGACCGTTGCCCTCTTGCTGGTGCAAAGGTTTTCCTGGACAGACATCAAACTCTGGACCTTTCTGTATACATGAAACAGGATTGGATCTCTCATGCTTCCAATTCTCCAAACTGTTGGTAATTGGCCTGTAATGTTTTTGGGTTTTCTAGATAACTTACATTTAATCTTGTCTTACTATAAGTCATGGGTCTCTTGCCTTCTCCTCCTTTATTAATCCTTTATTTTTCCTCCTAATTACATAGGCCCTTATTAAATTTGCCCTCGTAGTTCTCTCGGTCCTCGCAAAAGTCATTTTTTGCTGTTTGTGAGTTCCCATTCCCCAATATGTCCCTCGAAGCCTGCTTTGAGAGATGACTTCGAAAAATGTCTGAGAATAAGCTCCGAGAGAGCTACGGAGTAACACACAGCCTTAAATCTATGAGGTGAACCTTGCACCTCAGAAGAATCCCTATGGGCACACAAAAGTGCCAGCAAGCGATGCTAAGCCACATACGTGCTGCCTAGGAGCAGCCCCAGACAGCCATGTGATGCTCCCCCCTGCTCCCTTAACACATCACCATGCTGCAGGGGTCCCTATCTGGACCCCTGCAGCACCCCCACATTAATTCCTTGCAGCGGGGTTCCCCGATCGGCATCGATCAGGCCCCCACTGTATTAAAAAAATTCAAATTCCCCCGCTGCAGGTCCTTAAAGTGCACGTAGCACAATAGTAACCAATCCTGGCCATGGCAACGACAATTAACCCCTCTCTATGCTGGGGGTCCCCATCGGGACCACCGAAGTGTCCCCACATTAACCCCTTGTTGCAGGGGTCCATAGGGACCCTCATGGCACTTATAGGGTTAATATTTATAGGCTTCTAATTATCCTATGAGGGTGTTCATAGACCCTTATGGGACTGATTGGGTTAACTAGAGACTTACGGAGGTCTGTTTAGACCCTCATAAGTGATGGGATTGAATAGCGCTAAATGGGGTTAAATAGGCCAAGTTAGGGTTAGTAGGTCCAGATAGGTTTAAATAGGCCCAATTAGGGTTAGATTGGCCCAGTTAGGGTTAGATAGGGTTTGATATAGGTTAATGGTTTATAGTTAGGGTTAATAGTGTAGTGTAGAGCTTAGACTTTGTCATGAGGGTCCTGGAGGACCCTCATGGCACTTGTAGGGTTAACCTAGGGGTTAATAGTGTCCTATAGGGGTCTATATAGATCACTATTGGACTGAGGAGGGTAAATATAATCTCATGGGGCTCTGTATAGAGCCCCATGAGTTATATGGTTAATTAAGGGCTTATAGGGATCTGTATTGACCCCCATGAGTGACAGGGTTAATTAAGGGCTTATGGGGGTTTGTATTGACCCCCATGAGTGACAAGGTTAGTTAAGGCTTATGGGGGTCTGTATTGAACCCCAATGAGCGACAGGGTTAATTAAAGCTTATGTGGGTCTGTATTGACCCCCATGAGTAGGAAAGTTAATTAAGTGCTCATGGGGCTCTGTATAGAGCCCCATGAGTTAATTTTAGGTGCCTGAGGGGGGGGCGTAATTGGAGTACCCCCCTTGGCAGGGCCTATATGTGGGACTGCCACAGAGGTCCCGTTCAGGACCCCCACAGCAATTGATGAGGTGTGGGAGCCTAAGAGATCATCTTGCAGGCTGTCACTCCTCATGTACATTTTCTCCGTGTTGATACGGACGGCCCTGCTGCGTAGCTCACACGTTGCTCGCAACAGGGCTAATTTAATAGCGTCGTAACTTTTATAAATGTGCAGCACGTAGGGTTTAAGTAGAAGCCTCTTATCTATAAGGCTGGAATTTAATAAGGCTGATAATCTGCTGGTCAGTCAATCAAGGCAATCACAGAAAACATCCTGGGATGTTTGTACCAATGATACTACTGTCCCCATTAAAATAACCTGTGTCACTTTAATTGGCTAAATAAATATAACTAGGGAGACAGAGAGCAGATGCTAGAGGAGGCATAACCAAGTGTAAGACAACTGAAAGGTAAGTTATCAAGCTCCAGTGTATGCAAAAATCCTTGGACTTTTCACATTGTATTTCCGCACAGACTGTGAATGCTGCGGTTATTCCCCCATCGGACGTGGCCCATAAGGAGCGCCGACAGAAGAGGCATGGAGCTAAGAGATGCGGGCCCGAGTGCGCCGAACATAGCGAAGGCCTCACTGTTGATTCAGCACTGTTCAATTGCGCCACGTCGGAGGGGGGAATAATTTTTTGCCTGCACTACCACAGCATTCACAGTCTGTGCGGAAACATAATGTAAAAGGTCCTAATCCTCCTACTTTCAAATATTATATTTAGATGAATGTAAATGTAACACGTACTTTATAGAGGGCCTTTATACTGCAGTTCTTGATTATCCATGTTGCTTTTATTTTAAGATCAGCTAACACACAAAGGGGGCTAACCCCAGCTAGGGTCTAGCTCTGTATGATGCAATGATCACAATGACATCACAATCCCTGTGACATCACTATCATCATTAGAGTGTTTACTTTCACATCTTCAAGGAACTCATAACTTCAAGGAATTGTCAGGAAGAGAGCAGCAGAAAGGCCGAGGAGAGGGGCTGACAATTCCCCAAGGTCAGCACTGACTTGTACATACACTCATTGTATATACAGAGGTACATACTGTACACACAGTGTATATACACTCATACATATACACATTATAGCTACACAGGTACATGCACATGTTGTATATACACGCATTGTACATATACACATTGTAGATACACAGGTACAGTACATGCACATGTTGTATATACACACATTGTACATATACACATTGTAGATACACAGGTACATGCACATGTTGTATATACACGCATTGTACATATACACATTGTAGATACACAGGTACATATATAAGTATATACACTCATTGAACACACACACATTATACACAGACTCATTGTGTCATGACTGATTTTGGGATTCTCCTGAACCCCACAAGTGACACTGTTGTTTTGGAGTCTGTCACATTGGATTACTAATATCCAAGGTTATTAAAATGGACATGAGCCTTGTTTAAGGACTATTTTTATGTGTAGTGTAGTGTGGGTCACAATAATTAATGTCGGGGTTGCTATATGGTATGGTTATATGCACTGTAATCATGTTTTTATCTGTAAACCTGCAGAGATACACTGTCTGCCATATTGTGTTAGTGGGTCAGCAAAGGGTTAAACAGAAGGTTTCTGCAAGAATTTATATGACCCTTTAGAGCGGCCAGGCATACACTCTCTGGCCTCAGATAGTTATAAAGTGATATGCTTCACCTAACCAAGGACTAAGATCTGACGTGACCTATCCAGATAACCCCAAGCTCTGGTGTATCCATAACTGTAGTAACAGGAAGGGGATTATGAGGGGGATATGTTTTTGTGTTTGGTAAAATATCATTGTAACAGAGAATAACGTTTCAGTTAGTCTGAGTATGACATTCTAAACAACGCGGTGTCTCACTTTATTTCTTGTATATTCATTCCTAAGTAAAGGGATGAATATTTTATTTTTAATAAATCAGTCACACTTCAAGATCACAGCCATGGCAACTACAAGGCCAGTAGTGGCAATTAGCACGGAGGGAGGCTGGACAGATGCCCCTACACAAAGGAGTTCATCACTAAATAAGGGAACTCGAGCAATTATCTATGTGACAATAGGTTTCTTTAAACAAAAGTGTTTTTAGTGAGGATTTGAAGGTTAGGGATCATGAAGATAGTCTAGTAGAGCGATGCAAGGAGTTTCAGAGAATAGGGGCAGCACAAGAAAAGCCCTGAAGGTGGGACTAAGAGAAGGTGATAAGAGAGGAGGAGAGAAGTTCGTTAGCAGGACAAAGAGGATGGGTGGGGGAGTATTTTGAGATAAGAGCTGAGATATAAGGGGCCTTGTAAGTTAGACATGATTTAAATGTTATTCTGGAGTTTACGGGAAGCCAGTGGAGTGATTGATGGAGCAGTGCAGCAGACACAATGAAAGGGTCTTGCAAAAAAACATGTTCCCTGAATTATGACACCAGGTGATCTGTCTGAGTCTGATCCCAATGGTTTATCACCAAGGTTCAGATGAGCTTACTGGATTACCTCTGGATGGGAAGTCATGGGGTTGTCTCTCCTTGGGTGTAGGTGGACAGGGGATTTTGTGTTTATGCTCCTAATATGATATCTTCTGCCTACAGTATGTGGAGATACATGTATGCAGACATTTCCCCAGTTTCTCTGGTCAGTTGAGCAACATGGAGCATATAACCAGACATTTGTTTTAATCAGCCTGAGGAGTTTGGAGAGACCTCTCTTATTGCAGACAAACTACAGGGAAATGCATAAAAATAAGGTCCTCAATCTGAGAACAAACACACCATGGTAGGTTTATTCTATCGATAACCAATGCAGAGAGCAGCATTGTGCCTGACATTAGTATACAGGAGGGGCAATGGCTGAAAGATATGTCTGGGGTCCATAGGGTCACAAAGAGTCAGACACAACCAAATGACTAAACAAAAAGATAAAACCAACTTCCTTTTGAGGTGATAGAGCCCCATAAATGCTGCCGCTTATTTTAGCATGTGGAGGGTGGATGGAGAGGCAGTCATTGTATCATTATATTTCCTTAGTTTATGTGAAAAATACATTTACTTTAAAAGGACTGTGGCACACTGCACTTCTCCCTCTGGTACTGTGGCCATCTTCTTAAGTATCCCAGCAGGTTCCTAAATACCCAGGAGGCTTCAAGTGTGGTTTAAGGTTTTTACTCTAGCAATAAGTTGTAAATACAATGTGGAACAACGGGCAAAACAAAATAAGCATACAATAAATCCAGCCTTCTTGCAGCTCTCACTAGACTCTTGTGATAGTTTACCTCAAAATCATGCTGTTTCAATAAACAGTCCAAAAATCTTATACTGGCCTCTCTGTGTCTTTAACAAGTTCATCCTCTTCTCTGGGTCCTTGGCAGTACCAGCCTTGGTAGTCACAGTGCAAGGCAATCTGTGGGTTCTCACTCTCTGAGCTTCTACTTCTGCTGGCACACTCCAGCTCAGACCATCCTTCTCTTTGGCCTGTGTCTCTCCTGTGCTGCTTGTAGTGTTTAATTATTCTGGACTGTCCTCTTCTGAATATGATCAGTAACACTGACTCTCTTTAACAACAAAAACAGTTTATTTTCTCACCCAGCGGCTGTCTATAAGCTTCTACGCTGCGGCACACTCTCCAGGCTTTGGGCTGCAACACTTCCTCACAGTTGAAACACTTCTCCGGCCCAGCTCCAACACACTCCCTCTCTGGGCTCTGGCTGCCACTAACTCCCTTAACAAACTGTCTTACCCATTTCCCAGCTGCAGCCTCATTGTGATGTAAGCTAACTTTACCACCCGGGCTACTGGATTGGGCAGATGCCCCTATCCAGCCTTATGCTCACACAGCCAGTCTCCAGAACTCTCCTCCCACGTCTCTGAGCGACTTTTTCACAGGACATAACAAATCAAGACTAACAGCTCCATTAAATGTCCTCAGCTTGTAAAACGATAGCCCGGAACAGAGCCCGCAAGACTTACAGCTATTGAATTGGCCTTGTAAAGCAACCCGTAGATCATCTGCGGGTTACAGGCAGAAAAACCCTATGGGCTGTCGAAATCAGAACAACGTTGCAGCAAATCCTTTGATCTGTTGAGCCCATAACTGTTACGGTTGAATTGCTACAAATCCACTGGAATTTAAACCCGTAGCACTGTATATGCCAATATCAACACAATACTGTGCAAAAAATGAAAGGGAAAGTGATGTTAGTTATTAATATTAATATCACAACATTCTCAAATCTGCAATATAAAATACTTTTTTAATGTCTAATTTCCGTGTTATATCGATCCCGGCATTCAATGTGTTAATACATATAATGGAACTCGCATGTAATATCATATTTACTGATTTATTATTATTAATATTGGATTACTTCTGGAATGCGGGTCCGATCGTAACTCGTAATTGAAACCCGTAAGGCTTTGAAATCTAACCTCCATTTTTCAGTGACGTAATGATGAAGATTTATTTTACCATTGACTCCATCTAAACCAGTAACTACGGGTTTGACTAATTGATCATGTTCACGGCAGCACATGCAACGTGCGCAAGAATGATTGGCTTGTGTCTCCGGCCCGTTGGTCGTGGCATGGTTGAATGTAATAGCTCTGTAGCAGCATTTCAAGACCACAGGCTTTGCAGGTGTCCCGTAGCCGTTACAGGCTTGAAATTTAATGTGGCTGTAAGCTCATTTAGAAGAGTACATCCAAACTCCAACGTTTCACTGAATTTGTATTTTTGTGTAAATAGAGATTTTTTGTGTTCCATGAACCCTAATCATAGTATTAATTTATTATGAGAATTTTTTGCTGGTACAATTATATATTTTATTTTTTTTAGCAGCCCTTTGAATTTTTTTTAGCAAATGCTTTGAAATGTTTTTTATTCTAGACACAGTTGGTCTCAAACTATCTTTTGTTTAGGTCATGCCTTTTATTTTGCCACATCTATTGTAGTTGGATAACCTTTATTAGAGGCTGAACAACCCACCATGCTTTATTCTGTATTGGGGAATCCTTTGCAGACGCGGAGCTACTTCTGATGCAACCGGTGGAAGGCAGCAAGGCCCCTGGCTTCTGAGGGGCCCTCTGTGTCCTGTGGCCAACGCGGGTCCTTAATGGTCCTTCATTGACAAACTTCAGACGGGCCTGTACATGTGCTTTCTTGAGCAGGGGGAACTTGCGGGCACTTCAGAATTTCAGTCCTTCACAGCATAGTGTGTTACAAATTGTTTTCTTGGTGACTATGGTCCCAGATGCCTTGAGATCATTAACAAGATCCTCCCGTGTAGTTCTGTTCTGATTCCTCACCGTTCTCATGATCATTGAAGCTCCACGAGGTGAGATCTTGCATGGAGCATCAGACTGAGGGAGACTGGCAGTTATTTTGTGTTTCTTCCATTTGCAAATAATCGCACCAACTTTTGTCACCTTCTCACCAAGCTGATTGGCGATGGTCTTGTAGCCCATTCCAGCCTTGTGAAGGTCTAAAACTTGGCCCTGACATGCTTGGACAGCTCTTTGGTCTTGGCCATGGTGGAGAGTTTGGAATCTGATTGATTGCCTCTGTGGACAGAGGTATTTTATACTGGAAACGAGCTTAAATTCCTTTAAGCTCGTTACCTGTATAAAAAACATCCGGGAGCCAGAAATCTTGCTAATTGATAGGGGATCATATACTTTTTTCCATCACTGACCTGCAAACCAATTTTGAAATGCGTTTTTCTAGTTTTTTTTTTTTGTTATTCTGTCTTTCACTGTTAAAATACACCGACCATTAACATTATAGACTGATCATTTCTTTGTCAGTGGACAAACGTTCAAAATCAACAGGGGATCAAATACTTTTTTTATAAAGAAAAGATAATAATAATAATATATATCTATAGATTAATAATAAGTATTGCAATATAATTTGATACGTTTTGTATTGGACAAACGTCTTATTTATAATGACAAGCTTTTGAGAGGTTTAACCTCTCTTTATCAAGTCTCAAGCAATACTAACATGAGATGGAACCCTTAGTTTGAATAATAACAGCAGATGCAGATAGAGTGGAAACAGCATCTGACCTCATCAGGTAAATACATATATGGGGAATAAACACAACATAGCAAAGGAAACATATATATAAACATATTATATACACATATACATCAATATATACATGAAAAAGCAGAGCACCATAGTCCACAGTGATATATTTCCTGTTGGAAAAACATCTTACTAAGTCTTTTATGGTATAAGATGAAAAAAATCACATGAAATTCTGATAATGTGTTAGAAAACCCAAGTCCATATTAAGTCCTGTGTTTTTAGTGTTGAAGAATTTGATCATCTTTATTTCAAATGCTTTTCTCTCTTGGATGCTTTTAAATTTTCCTCTGAGTATTTTGACTTTTAAGTTTTGGATGGAGTGATCATTCTGGTTAAAATGGTGTCCTACTGGGCTACAATAACTGTCTTCATTATGCTTTCCTATTGAATGCCTGTGCAAATTGATCCTTAAATACATTTTTGGGCTGGTTTCTCCGATGTAACAGCCTGTGTCACATAAAGTACATTATCACATATATAGTTGTGAGCATGCGGGTCATTGCTAACGCTGCTGTCTCGCGTAGCCGCATTTGCGGAGGTGGAGGCTCCCACCTCGACCGAAAAATGTACGGACTTAGCATCCACAAATACGAGCCACGGGACTTTGAATAAAAAAACATTACAACCTCCCAAAAATACGACCTTAGAGCCCGAAACCCGCACACATGAAAACATTAAAAACAAAATAAATACACACAACAAACACATAAAAAGCTTACCCACAGCAAGGTATGGCACACAGGACCTCTGAAAATGAAGTTACACCTCAATTTAAGTAGAAATTCAAGAGTTTAGACACCCGAAAATCCCCTAAATGGCTGCCGAAAAATACGGAAACGAGGCTATAGGACCGTAAACACGCAAAACACCACGAAACACATACAGATTTTCCGAAAAAGCCGTACAAGGTAATAACTAGGACGCAAAATCACACAAAGCCGCGTACCACACACATCAGCCGCCATTTTACAACAATAACTTACACAATGCGGAAGTACACAGCTACACTAACAGCTTCCCCTCGCGCACGCAACCTATTTACACTACACACTGCACACATTGCTCACACTTACACAGCAGCTCCACAACAGTGAAAACCGACATTGCATGCTGCAGAAACATCAAAACAGATTTTCAGCTCTTCAACACAATGCTTCCTGCATATATTACTTCAAAATAGGTAAAGTATATTCATTTATTAATTTATTAATTATTTCCTTAGCATACAAAAAAAACTCCGGCAACGCTGCTCATAGCACACAAACAACCAACAGCCTCTCAATAAGCCCCAAAGGTGCTCAGCGCGAGACTCACTATGAGCGCCCATTGATCTCGGAACACCAACCAAATTAATGTCTCAACCAAACACCATTACCTGCCTTACAATCTTATTAACATCATTTTTTGATGGGCAAGCTGATAGTATTATATGAACCACATTAGACAATGTACATGAATATGATCCTTTGATGTTATAGGTCTTGTTGTTATGTGTGGCTGAATCATCATTACACATATGTTGGCGTAATTTACAGCCACGTTTGTTACAAGGTTTTGTTCCATTTTTTATATTCAGTTGTTCATTGACCTGTTTTCTGCTGACAAGTCTTTGTTTCAATTTTGGTGGTTGTTTAAATGCAAGGATGGGAGGTTTTGGGAAAATATATTTTAATTCAGTATCTTCAATTAGTAGTGGTTGTAAATCTTTGATTATTTTCTGAATTTTCTTTAAAATTGGATGGTATGTGGTCACTAGAAGTATACGTGAAGTAGTTTCTTTTGTTTTGTACTTTAATAGGTGTTCACAGGGAATTTTGATGGCAGTGGGTATTTTTTGAGTAATAGTACAGGTTTTGTAACCCTTTTGTTTGTCCGAGTATAGTTGTATTTTTTCTAGTTTTATGTCTGGACAGAAAGACAATCCTTTGGAGAGAACAGGGGTCTCTGCTTGTGATAGTTGATGGTCTGAGAGATTTATAATTCCTGTGTGTTCTGTATATAGTAGGTTTTAGATGTGTTAGTAGAATTTAGGTCTAAATTTGGGTTGTTTCTTTTCTCTTCCTTTCGCTGTTGTATGTTGTTTTGCTGGAAGAGGCAGCTGAGGCAACCCAGGGAGACCAATTGTTACAGGTGTGGACACACTGACATAACAGATATCTGGATTTGTTGAAAACATCCTTAAACCATTAGTTTGTAACACCAGTAGTTATTTACAAGACACCACTGACTTTCTCAACATACTCAGTCAGTTTAAAGACCTACCTGCTAACATACTACTTGTCACCATGGATGTAGAGTCTCTTTACAGCAATATCCCACACAAAGATGGGACTGAGGCATGCTTTAAGTTTCTTTCAACAAACAAGCAAAACAATAAATATGGCCCTGATATTATTGTTAAACTAATAGAATATATCATTACCCATAACTATTTTACTTTTAACCAAGATACCTACCTACAGATGATGGAGACTGCCATGGGTACCAACATGGCTCCACAATACGCAAATCTATTTATGGCCAATCTAGAAGAAACATTCTTATCTCTATCCATTTACAAACCATACAAATACTACCGTTACATAGATGATCTGTTCATCTGGACAGAAGGAGAAAGCAAACTCCGAGACTTTCATAATTCATTTAACACCTTCCATTCATCAATAAAACTAAAATGGATTTCTCCACAGAACAGGTAAACTTTCTAGACACTACTATATCCATCACCAATGACACTCTCCACTCATCTACATAGTCAAAACCCACAGACAGATATAATTACCTCTACAGCTCGTTTCCATCCCTCCCACACCAAAGAAGCCATCATCCATAATCAAGCTATTAGATACCATCGGATTTGCTCAAACACTGAGACAGTGATAAAAATATAAAAACACTGTCTGAATCTTTCAAACAAAAGGGTTACAAAACCTGTATTATATTACCCAGAAAATAACCACTGCTATCAAAATACCCCGTGAACACCTATTACAAAACAAAAGAAACTACTTCACGTATAGCTCTAGTGACCACATACCATCCAATTTTAGAGAAAATTCAGAAAATAATCAAAGATTTACAATCATTACTAAGTGAAGATACTGAATTAAAATATATTCCCAAAACCTCCCATCCTTGCATTTAAACAACCACCAAACCTGAAACAAAAACTTGTCAGCAGAAAATTGGCCAAAGAACAACTGAATATAAAAAATGGAACTAAACCTTGTAACAAACGTGGCTTTAAATTATGCCAACACATTTGTAATGATGATACAGCCACACATAACAACAAGACCTATAACATCAAAGGATCATATTCATGTACATTGTCTAATGTGGTTTATATAATATAATGTACTTTATGTGACACAGGCTGTTTCATTGGAGAAACCGGCCAAAAAATGCATTTAAGGATGAATTTACACAGGCATTCAATAAGAAAGCATAATGAATACAGTTATTGTAGCCGAGTGGGACACCATTTTAGCCAGACTGCTCAAAATATTCAGAGGAAAACTTAAAAAATTCATGAAAGAAAAGCATTTGAAATAGAGATGATCACATTCTTCAACACTAACATTACAGCACTTAATTTTAACCAGAATGATCACTCCATCCAAAACTTCAAAGTCAAAATAAACAGAGGAAAATTTAAAAGCATCCAAGAGAGAAAAGCATTTGAAATAAAGATGATCACATTCTTCAACACTAAAAACACAGGACTTAATATAGACTTGTTGTTTTAACACATTATCAGAATTTCATGTGATTTTTTTCCCTCCTATATCATAACAGTCTAAGCACTCTTAGTAACAGGAAATAAATCACTGTGGACTACGGTGCTCTGCTTTTTCATGTATATATTGATGTATAAGTGTATAAGTGTATATAATATGTGTATATATATATATATATATATATATATATATATATATATATATATATATATATGTTTCTTTTGCTATGTTGTGTTTATAACCCATATATATAGTATATTAACCTGATGAGGTCAGATGCTGTTTCCACTCTATCTGCATCTGCTGTTATTATTCAAACTGAGGGTTCCATCTCATGTTAGTATTGCTTGAGACTTGATAAAGAGAGGTTGAACCTCTTGAAAGCTCGTCATTATAAATAAGACGTTTGTCCAATACAATTTCATTTGGAATATGGAGTACAATTTTGGGCACCACCTCACAAAAAAGACATCTTAGAGCTGGAAAAAGTACAGAGAAGGGCTACAAAACTAATAAGGGGAATGGAGGGGCTAAGTTATGAAGAAAGACTAGCAAAATTAAACTTATTTTCGCTAGAAAAAAGGCGTCTAAGAGGAGATATGATTACGTTATTTAAATACATCCAGGGTCCATATAAGGCTTTGTCAAGTGAGCTTTTTGTAGCAAGAGATTTTCAACTGACAAGAGGACATCCGTTGAGGTTAGAGGAAAAAAGATTTCACCTTAAACAAAGAAAAGGGTTCTTCACAGTTAGGGTGGTTAAACTGTGGAATTCTCTACCAAAGGAGGTGGTGACAGCGAATTCGATAGACAACTTCAAAAAGGGGTTAGATATATTTCTGAATAAAGAGGGCATTCAAGGCTATCCTAGATAACTAGCGAAGGAATATTGATCCAGGGAGAAATTTGATCGCCAGTTTCTGGGGTCAGGAAGGAATTTTGCTTTTTTTCCCCCTTATGAGACAATTGGCAAAGTTTCAATGGGGTTTTTTTTATGTTTGCCTTCCTCTGGATCAATTAACAATAATTAACAATTAACAATAATAATAAATAGTCCAAATTAAAAAGATCAATAGAGATCTAAAAAGGTTGAACTTGATGGACTAACTCTTTATTCATTCTCCAATACTATACTATTAATAATTATTTAATCAATAATTTAATTAATAACTAATCCGCATATTGCAGATCAGAGGAGATCTTAACAGGTTGAACTTGATGGACTGAAAGTCTTTTTTCAACCTTAATTACTATGTAACTATGTAACTATGTAACTATGTATCAAATTATATTGCAATACTCATTAATCTCTATCTCTATCTATCTATCTATCTATCTATCTATCTATCTATATATATATATATATATATATATATATATAGAGAGAGATTAATAATTACTAAATTACTAGATTACTGGACATTCACGGCTGCTTCACTCTGTATATATATATATATATATAGGTAGATGTGTGTGTTTATATATATATATATATATATATTTATATATATACACACACATATATATATATATATATACTAGCGACTTGCCCGTTAAAAAATGACGGCAAGAAAATAGTAAGCCAGTGAATGCTGTTTGCCACCCAATCTTAGGGTTTTGGTCCTCTGAGTATTTTGGGCACTTATTGTGAGTAAAATGGCAGCGATAGTCTATGTGTTACGCGTGTCTGGAGCATCTTCCATCCTTCCTAATAGTGTATTTTGTACCTCGTACATTCCTGGGTAAAAGTTGTATGTGCCTGTTGGTGTTTGTCGTATTTAGTGGTTGTGTAGTCTCGTTTTTGTTTTTTTCGGCTGCCAATGTTTTTCTAGCCTAGGTGATTTTTGAGTGGCGAAAAACTGCAAAATCGACTTAAAACCATGTGCAACCTCACACCCAGATGTCCTGGCTGTCCTCCAGTGCTGTGTGTGAATTTTTTTGTATGTTTTTATTTTTATTTTTTACATTTTTTGCGGGTTGGATTTATTTTTTCTAAGTGCCGGTTTCCTTTTCATAGTGTTACGGGTCTCGCACTGTGAACTGTGTATTTGAGTTTTCTGTTGATCTGTAGTCCCGCGGGTCGTAGGTATGATGCTTAAGTCATGAGGGGTTGTAGGGATGGCCTATGGCGCTCATCTCCACCAGCACAAGGATCACCTTCAGTGCTCCTTGCCTGACTGCGGCCCTCGCTTCGCAGTTTCAACATTGCGTTACCAACGTTTTTTGTGACTAGCGACTTGCCCGTCAAAAAATGACTACAATGAGAAGTGTATGTTTGGAAAGTTGTTTAGTTATTAATATACGTATTTGACACTTGTAAGGTTTAAGTTATGTTGACATAAGTCCTATTATGATATTAAACACGTTTATTTTTGTAAAATGTTCTTTTGTTGAACATTAACTGTTAAAGCATTTTGTATTAAAAGTATTAACATTTCAATGCAAGAACAGTTGAACTTGAAATTAATCAGTATTGTAAACTTGAGGTAATGTTTTTTTAACATGCAAGTTCTATCTCAAGAATTGTTAACCTAAAAATACATTGAATCCAGAGGAAGGCAAACAGTAAAAACCCTCCTTGAAACGTAACCAATTGTATCAGAGAGGGAAAAAAATGAATTCCTTCCTGACCCCATTAACTGGCAATCGGATTACTCCCTGGATTAATGT
The DNA here is from genome assembly GCA_027410445.1 of Discoglossus pictus. Classification (NCBI taxonomy): domain Eukaryota; kingdom Metazoa; phylum Chordata; class Amphibia; order Anura; family Alytidae; genus Discoglossus; species Discoglossus pictus. The sequence goes on from CM050175.1 coordinate 9,403,320, forward strand.
CTAACATAAAAGACAACCTTTACATTGTGACTTAAAACGTGGTTGAGCTCTTAACATGAACTTTGTAATATGTCTAAGTAAAGAACTTGAAAGTATATTTTTTGAAACTTGAACTTTCTTATCTGTCTAAATAAGGAACTTGAATTTTTTTTTCAAACTTGTAACATTACAAACAGTAACATAATAAATTAACATTTTAACATAATTTGTGAAAATAATGCAAGGCAAGTGTTTTCTGAGGCTAATCATCCATAAACAGTACTTCCATTAATTATGACTGAATTGTTTATTTATTTCTATTTTTCAATGGTTGACCTTTGTTTGTTGCTGTTATTTAAAACGCGGTTAACCACTTCACATGAACTTTGTAATATGTCTAAGTAAGGAACTGGAAAGTATATTTTTTTAAACTTAAACTTTCTTATCTGTCTAACTAAGGAACTTGAAAAATGTTTTTCAAACTTGTATCATTAAAAAACAGTAAGATAGTGAATTAAGATTTTAACATATTTTTTTAAAAAAGTATTAACATTTGAATGTAAGAACAGTTTAACTTTAAATTAATCTGTATTGCAAACTTGAGGTAATGTTTTTTTAACATGCAAGTTCTATCTCAAGAATTGTTAACCTAAAAATACATTGAATCCAGAGGAAGGCAAACAGTAAAAACCCTCCTTGAAACGTAACCAATTGTATCAGAGAGGGAAAAAAATTAATTCCTTCCTGACCCCATTAACTGGCAATCGGATTACTCCCTGGATTAATGTTTAACATAAAAGACAACATTTACATTGTGACTTAAAACGTGGTTGAGCTCTTAACATGAACTTTGTAATATGTTTAATTAAAGAACTTGAAAGTATATTTTTTTAAACTTGAACTTTCTTTTCTGTCTAAGTAATGAACTTTAAAATATTGTCTTGAAACATTAGAAACAGTAACATAGTTAATTAACATTTTAACATAATTTGTAAAAATAATGCAAGGCAAGTGTTTTGTGAGGCTAATCATCCATAAACAGTACTTTCATTAATTATGACTGAATTGTTTATTGATTTGTATTTTTCAATGGTTGACCTTTGTTTGTTGCTGTGATTTAAAACGTGGTTGACCTCTTAACATGAACTTTGTAATATGTCTAAGTAAGGAACTTGAAAGTATATTTTTTGAAACTTGAACTTTCTTATCTAAGTAAGGAACTTGATTTTTTTTTTCAAACTTATAACATTAGAAACAGTGACATAGTTAATTAACATTTTAACATAATTAGTGAAAATAATGCAGGGCAAGTGTTTTGTGAGGCTAATGAACAGTACTTCTGATGACTGAATTGTTTATTGATTTGTATTTTTGAATGGTTGACCTTTGTTTGTTGCTGTAGTAATTGTTTTAAATCGCACATATAGTTTGGTCTGTGGAAAAGTGGTTCTCTAAAAAGAGAACGCAAGAACGTAAACTTGTCGAAAGCTGTGTAAACACTGTTCTGTATGTGTTTGACAATTTATTGTAGTTTAGCAGTAAAATATTGTTTTTGTAAATGTAATTTCCGTTGCGTAATAATGACCTTTTGATGGCAACGGACATTTATGTGTATTTGTTTTAAAAATGTGGTGGTTATATTGTGTTTTTTTATATTTTTGCATTTGCTTTTAAATTTGTCTTACATGGCTTTTATTTCTTTAATGAAAAGTTAAAGTACTTCATAGTAGACAATGTTTTTAGTAAAAATACGTCCATCTTCTAATAAATCACCTTGACTTTCATTCTTTTCAATGTTAACTTTAATAGCCTGTGGATTTTTGCACTGTGATAAGGCAACGTACAATTGGCCATGTTCAAATACTGGTTCTTGTAAGAAAATACCCACAGATTTGAACGTTTGTCCTTGTGATTTATTAATGGTTATGGCAAATGCCATAATGATGGGAAATTGTCTTCTTTGAAGTATAAAAGGGAGACTACTTTCACTTGGTGCTAAATCTATTCTTGGTATGAAAACGCTCTCTCCTTTATGGGTACCAGTTAAAATTTCAGCATCTATGAAATGGTCCTTTAATTGTTGAACATTTAATCTTGTCCCGTTGCATAGGCCTTTTTTGGGGTTCATATTTCGCAGTAACATGACAAGTGCACCATTCTTTAGCTGCAAAATATGTTGTGGCATTCCAGAAGGAGTTAGCGAGTTTATGAATTCAGTGGCAAAGTTTGCCTGACTTTCATTGTCATCAGCAAGTACAGAATCAGCACTGTGATAATTTCTTTGTGGTGCATTAATTTTTTTAAAGATTTGATTATTTAGGATTAATGCATCCTTATTTTTACAAGTTAGTATGACTTGGTTGGCAAGCTTAGAATATTTATGGTTATTTATGCTACCTTCAAATATAGCTGATATAATATCTTGGTGACAAATCATATGAGGTGGGATCTGCACAGTGTCGTCAGGTAAATTTGGTATTTTTTCTGTTCTGCCTTCTCCAATTTTAATAAGCCAATCATTGAAATCAGTTTGGCTTTCTGATCTCATGTTTCCATAGTGTGCTTGACTTTATACAGATTTCGATAATGTCAGTTCGATTTCCATGTACAACGACAGGTAATGTTTGTCTAAAATCGCCACCTAACAACATTACCTTTCCACCAAATGGAAAAGTATTATCCATGACTTCACAAAGCAAACGGTCAATACATTGGAGGGCATAGCATGACATCATTGTTGCCTCATCTATTATAATTAATTTACTTTTTTTAAAATTTTTTGCTTGTAATGATGTCATGCGAATATCTGACACAAAGGTTTCTAAAAGAGGCACTGGCAGTTTAAAGCCACTATGTACAGTTCTTCCACCTTCTAACAAAAGTGCAGCAATTCCAGTAGTGGCAAACGGCAGTGCTATTTGACCTTGTGCTCGTACAAAACTCATTAATAAATTATATAGATAAGTTTTTCCTGATCGGCCAGGTCCATTAAGATAGAAATAACGCTCTGTGACCATGTCATCATCTAATGCATTTTTAATGATATTAAATGCTCCAATTGTAACGTATTTAAAGTTGCAATTCTTTCTTCTGTTCTTTCTACTTGTAGTTGAATGTCATAGTCTTCAAAGTTTATGTCATCTATAAGACCTGGATCAGGCAAATTAAAACTTGCACAACTTAATCCATGAGTTAAAAATACTTCTTGGATTTCCATTAACGCTTTTAAGTGTGCAATAGGTTTATTGTATCGTCGCATAAAGTCTTCAGCCATATTACTTTTAAATGTGTCCCACAAAGCTAATGAATTTGGAGCATTTGAGAAGATACAAATAAATATAAATTGTTCTCTCATCTGCCATGGCATTTGACATAGTGCTGCTTCTTCTAAACATCTTTCCCATTCTGTGCTCCAGGAACATTTAAAAGTAATATTCGTAAACAAAAACGTTCAATATCTCTTGGACTGACTGTGTAAATTCTTGGGATTATTTTATTTCCTCTCCTTTTCGAGGTCTTCATAATCCATTCACAAAAACATAGTGATATGGAATTTCAATATATAAGAATTGTGTTGCTTCTGAATCTGTGGAATTTATTTCAAACCATGCCGTTAGTGTAGTGTGATGATGTTCACTTTGGGCCAATGCATTACATTCATTTCCAGGGGCACAAGTGAGCTGAAAAAGGTTTCTCTCAGAGTGGCTTATCGTGGCTATAGAACTAACCTATTAAGGTTGGTTTGTTCTCTGATGAGTGCCTTTGACTTACCCTTTTTTTGTTTATGCAAATTACCCTTAGGGTTTAGTCTCCCTATGGGTAATAGGGGACTCCAGACGTGGACCCCTTGCTCACTGTGCCTTAGGGAGTTCAGCTGCACCTCACTGACAAGGCCCATAAAGGCCGAAACGCGTCTGGGGTTTGCTGTTTCTCCTGTTCAGGGTAGAATTGCCTGGTATTTCAGTGCTGGGTCACTGTTTTGAGTGGGACCAGCCAGATATACTACAGGATATTTCTCCCTTTGAAGGGCACAATTGAGCTAAAAGAGGTTTCTCTCAGAGTGGCTTATCATGGCTATAGAACTAACCTATTAAGATTGGTTTGTTCTCTGATGAGTGCCTTTGACTTACCATTTTTTGTTTATGCAAATTACCCTTAGGGTTTAGTCTCCCTAAGGGTAATAGGGGACTCAAGACGTGGACCCCTTGCTCACTGTGCCTTAGGGAGTTCAGCTGCACCTTACTGACGAGGCCCATAAAGGCCGAAACGCGTCTGGGGTTTGCTGTTTCTCCTGTTCAGTATAGAATTGCCTGGTATTTCAGTGCTGGGTCACTCTTTTGAGTGGGACCAGCCTGATATACTACAGGATATTTCTCCCTGTGAAGGGCACAAGTGAGCTAAAAGAGGGTTCTCTCAGAGTGGCTTATCATGGCTATAGAACTAACCTATTAAGGTTGGTTTGTTCTTTGATGAGTGCCTTTGACACCCTTTTTTTGTTTATGCAAATTACCCTTAGGGTTTAGTCTCCCTAAGGGTAATAGGGGACTCCAGACGTGGACCCCTTGCTCACTGTGCCTTAGGGAGATCAGCTGCACCTCGCTGACGAGGCCCATAAAGGCCGAAACACGTCCTCCAATAGCTGGGTTATATGTCCCAGTTTCCACAGATCCTTCCTCAATGTCTCAATAGCCTTTGTTAAAAAGCTGCTCAATCTTTGCTACTGATCTGGCTGATAAGTCCATGTGTTGACGTGGCTCCTTGGGGTTCTCTTCTTGGTCTGAGGATTCAAAGTGCTCAAAGATATAGTCTGCTTGAGATGTGTGTTGAGTAGACTTTCGGGAATGTACTCCCGAATGCCCTTTGTGGGAGCTCTGATTTTTGATTTCCCCATCTTGGTTAGTAGAGTGTATTTAGCAGCAGAAGATCCATTGTGAAATAGCCTGTTAGTAGTTTTAGAAAGATAGATGTAGTTAGTGCAAAGTTTAATAGTTTATTGTATCAGCTTATAGAGAAAAGTCAATTCCTTAAATATGGCAAAGACCCTTGATGTCTGTATTGCCGGATTAGGGCCCCAGCTTAACTTTTACTCCATGTTGGAGATGTTCCTCTGGGCCTCAAAGAGATGTATAAGGTCTGCGGTAGATGCAAAAGGAGTTTTTCAAGTGGGTCCACACTAACTGTAAGGCATCTTGTGAAAACAAGTTTACTGATCCTAGTCACACTAGTTCTGTTGTGAGATATGATCACAAAGTCTTGCAAGAATGTCAATTGAGCAGTGTTTGTAGCTCAAAATTAGTCTTAAAAGGAGGAAATGTGTCAGCTATAATTACTAGTAACAGGAATTGGCTTTTTCAAGGATTATCCCCTGTTTGGGGTCAGTGGGCTCCTGTGGTAGCAGGTTAAGGTCCGTACAGACTCAGTCCACCTGTTGTATTGTGGATGCATCTGCCAAATTTTAGGCATGTAAATCGTTATTGTGCTGGTGGGTACTGAAAGTCTCTTATGTGTTGCAAGTTTATTTGAGGGTTCTGTTGTTAACAAGTGGTGCCGCCTTCTTAAGTGTTTGCTGGTTAAGTCTCTTATTTAAAGCTTGAGGGCAGCAAGAAAGCATAGGCTCCGTTGGCTGAGTCTTTGTAACTCTGGCAATCAGGTTGAATGTGCTGCTGCTATTGTGCTATTTGATGAGATGTGTGTGACCCTTCTAGCATGGGCTTCACTGCCACCCCCATCCCCCTGAGATATGGGATTTGTCAGCCATTGAGCCTTCAGCACCCTGGCCTCATAGTACTCACTCAGCCTCAGAGGGTTTTTGCAGGGTCAGCCACCATGGTGTACACCTGTAATTTCTACTCCTGCTGCAGACAATGGCCTGGGCGTCTCTAAGGTACTGTGGTCAGAACCAGCCGCAGCTAGGTTACATAGTTATATAGTTACATAGTATTTAAGGTTGAAAAAAGACTTTCAGTCCATCAAGTTCAACCTTTTTAATATGCGGATTAACTATTAATTAATTAGTTGTATAAAAAAAAAATCAATTCCCTCCTGATTAGTGATGTCCCGAACAGTTACCCCGCGGACTATTCGCTGCGATTTTGGTATGTTCTCGTCCGCAGCGAACGGCGAACATATGCGCTTTTCGGTTCGCCCCCTATTCTTTATCATTGAGGAAACTTTGACCCTGACCCTCACAGTTAGCAGACACATTCCAGCCAATCAACAGCATACACTCCCTTCCAGAGCCTTCCATCTGAAGGGCAGCAACATAAAAAGCCCTTTTTAGGGCTAGAACAGGATTTATTTTATTTTATATATTTTTTCTGTGTAATCTAATTGCATATGCCTGCCTGCCAGCGTGTGTGTGTGTGACAGGCTAACACCTAACAGCTTATATTGTGCTCAGTGAAATAAAACAACACTTTTTTGACTGTAATAGATTGAATATCAGTTGCCTGCCTACAGGCGTGTGCGTGAAGCCTATTGCATCTACTCTGCCAACTTTTGCCAGTGCACAGTGATACGTCATATCTGGTGCAACCGTAGTGTACAGTGACATAAAACAACCCTTTTTTTGTCTGTAATCGATTGAATATCAGCTGCCTGCCTACAGGCGTGTGTGTGAAGCCTATTGCATCTACTCTGCCAACTTTTGCCAGTGCACAGTGATATGTCATATCTGTTGCAACCGTAGTGTACAGTGACATAAAATAACCCTTTTTTGACTGTAATCAATTGAATATCAGTTGCCTGCCTACAGGCGTGTGTGTGAAGCCTATTGCATCTACTCTGCCAAATTTTGCCAGTGCACAGCGAACCGGGCGAAACGCCATAGACTTCAATGGGCAGGCAAATTTCGAAACCAACAGGGACTTTTTCTGGCCACAATAGTGATGGGAAAGCTGTTTCAAGGGGACTAACACCTCGACTGTGGCATACCGGAGGGGGATCCTTGGCAAAACTCCCACGGAAAATTACATAGTTGATGCAGAGTCTGGTTTTAAGCCATAAAGGGCATAAATCACCTAACATTCCTAAATTGTTTGGAATAACATGCTTTAAAACATCAGGTATGATGTTGTATCGATCAGGTAGTGTAAGGTTTACACCTGCTTCACGGTAACGGACCAATCTCCCCGTTTAATGCACCGCAAACAACCGCAACAGTCCCTTTGCACAACCGCAAACTCCCCATTTGCACAAGGTTGGATACCAAGCTAGCCATGTCCCGTTCCTTGTCCTCACTGATGTCATTGAAGGTCTCTTCCTCCACCCAGCCACCAAGGGTCCCCGAAAGGTGACAACAAGCCCCCTGGGATGCCTGCTGTGTTTGGTCTTCCACCTCCTCAAAGCCACCTTCCTCCTCTGACTCCTCTTCTTCAGACTTCTCTCTCTGCGTTGCCTCTGTCTGTGTTATTATAAGGTGTGTACTGTTAAGTAGTACTATTCCTATCGGTTTAATCCCTGTTACGTCCCCTATTAGGGGACGTGTATATGGCATTGATTTTTGGAACAGGGAGATGGAAAAAGATGCTTGGTCGGACCTCCTACTTCGAATTTGGGTCACTGCACGTGCAATGTAATGTGCCACCAGATAGGAGTGGTGTATTAAGTTGTACTATTTATTCCTATCAGTTTGATAACTGTTACGTCACCTATCAGGGGACGTGTATATGGCATGGATTTTTGGAAGCGGGAGATGGAAAAAGATGCTTGGTCGGTCCTCCCACTTCAAATTTGGGGCACTGCGCGTGCAATCTAAGGTGCCACCAAATAGGAGTGGTGTGTTCCGTTGTACTATTTATTCCTATCGGATTCAATAAAGCCAATAAACCTGGCCCGTTACTAGCCAGGAAACTACAAACCAAAACAACACAAAATAGGATACTTCAAATTAAGACCTCGAAGGGAGAAAAAACAACGAAACCAAATAAGATCCAGAAGATTTTTACAAAATTTTACAATACCCTTTATACGGCAACAAAACACATAGATCTACACAAAATGAGGGGATTTCTTAATTCCTGTTATCTCCCCTTAATAGAAGAAAATGACTTTAAATGCCAAAGTGACCCTAGAGGAAGTTAGAAAAGCAGTCCAGAACCTCAAACCTGATAAGTCACCAGGCCCAGACGGGTACACCAATTTATATTATAAAAAATGTTATAGACATATTAGGCCCACACTTGGTCACTCTAACAGAGTTCTAGAAGGCAAGCAAACACCAGCAGAGCTGAACAGGGCAGATATCGCTCTATTCCCTAAGGAGGGTCGAGATGCCCTAGAACCAAAAAACTACAGGCCTATATCATTACTAAACTTTGATACAAAGATCCTGTCAAAAATAACAGCGGATAGAATGTCATCCTTCTTGCCTAAGTTAATACATAATGACCAAGTAGGCTTTGTCTCCCACATGCAAGCGAGAGACAACATTAGAAAAGTCATGAACCTACTGTACCACACCAAAGCCTCTAAAATTCAAGCCTGTCTTATGGCCTTTGACATTGAAAAGGCGTTTGATTCCCTGGAGTGGACTTACCTATACGCCACGCTTGAAAAATTTGGTATTAAAGGCCATTTTATAAATCTCATGCACTCATTATACAAATCATCCAGGGCAAGGTTACAGATTCCGGGAGATAAAAGATCCTTAATTAAAATAGAAAGAGGAACAAGACAGGGGTGCCCCCTTTCTCCCCTTCTATTCGCAATAGCAATAGAACCCCTGGCTCAGACAATTAGGGCCAACGCTGGGATCACAGGCATAAAAATAGGCCATCACCATTTCAAAACTTGTCTATTTGCAGACGACCTGCTGTGTATGCTCTCAAACCCTACCCAATCGGTCCCAGAGTTGATTCGAACTATGGAGGAGTTTGGTCAGTTTTCTGGCCTTAAACTGAACATAGAGAAGACAGAAGCACTAGCGATTGACTTAACAGCAGTAGAGAAGTAGAGTCTCCAAGAGAAGTTTAATATTAAGTGGGATAAGAACCATATAAACTACCTGGGAATCCGACTAACCCCTAAGCTAGAGTACTTGTACAAAGCCAACCACTCCAAACTTTATAAAACAATAATTAATGACCTTAGTAAATGGACAAAGTATAGGTTATCATGGCTAGGGAGAATAAATACGATAAAAATGAATGTCCTTCCTAGGTTGCTCTACATATTTCGAACACTCCCGATCCCGATTAAATAAAAATAATTAGAAAATATTCAAAGGAAAATGTTTCAGTTTATCTGGAACCACTCTCCCTCACGCATCACAAAGAAAATTATGTACCTTCATAAGTCAGAGGGGAGACTATTGTGTCCAAACTTAAAATATTACCACAAGGCAGCTCAGCTATCTTTCCTCCCAATAGCACATTCTATAGGGCATCAACCGGCCTGGGTGTATTTAGAGAACCACACTTTAAGGCCCTTAACCTGGGACAAGGTGGCTTGGATATCAGAATTGCCTGAGAGCCTTAAAAACTTTCCAAACCCCCTAATCAGACACTCACTATCATACTGGAAATGGGCCAAGAAACACACGGGTTTGTTCCCTGGATCCACCCAAATGACACCAATTATTGACCACCCTCAGGCCCCGAAACACATGAGCACAACATCACAACACTGGTGGAGGTCAAGGAAACTAGATAGACTGGTTAGTAAAGGGCCAGATGCTCACCTATGAGGAACCGAGGGACAAGCATGAGCTACCGCTGTCAGAACATTACAATTACTGTAGGCTGAGGCATTTCACACACTCCCTGACCCAGAAACAGGGGACACCGGTCTTAAATTGGTTCTCCAAAATTTGTAAAGATAAACCTCTATCAAGGGGGATCATTAGGTCGCTTTACAAATATAAAACATTTGTTACTGGTTGAAGCGACACTGGGTGAAGGACCGGAGTGGGGGAGCCCTGAAGACCCTTCAGAAGCAACCGGCGTCAAAATCATCCCAGGAAAGGAGAGGTCACTTACTGAAGCCTGCCCTAGGAGAAATCCAAGGGTGATTGCCCAGGTTAGATATTGTAAATAATAAGCTAATACTGCTGGAGGGATGATAGCTAATAGGACTTTGGTGTTTCCTGCAGATATACTCTTTACTATGTTTTAGGTATCTCTTAAATTGCAATCACAGTCAAAAGGAAGAAAAATTATTAACCTAAAAAGCAAAAATAAGAAGGAATAGCTAGCTAACTTTCACATAATGTCTTTATTGAAAATATGTATATGTAATGCTTTATTTTTCATTACATGCTGTACGCCTTCTGACAATAAATGCAAAAATTAGGTATTGTTGCAGCGACCTGAAAAATTTATGTTAGTTTGCCAGGCAGAAATTGCCCTAAAACATTGCGTCTTGAACCCTAGTTGGTGGCGGATAAGTCACGCAAGTCATCCGGCATTAAGGGATAAAATACAGCAGCGTGTGGACCATTATTAGCTCAAGGCAGCTCATCTCTCAGGCCCTTTTTAATCGAATGTATCGCCCACTGTCAGTCCCTTCGGGATCCATGCCTCATTCATCTTAATAAAGGTTAGGTAATCTAGACTTTTTTGACCTAGGTGACTTCTCTTCTCAGTGACAAAACCTCCTGCTGCACTGAAGGGCCTTTCTGACAGGACACTTGAAGCGGGGCAGGACAGAAGTTCAATGGCAAATTGGGATAGCTCAGGCCACAGGTCAAGCGTGCACACCCAGTAGTCAAGGGGTTCATTGCTCCTCATAGTGTCGATATCTGCAGTTAAGGCGAGGTAGTCTGTTACCTGACGGTCGAGTCGTTCTCTGAGGGTGGACCCCGAAGAGCTGTGGCAATGCATAGGACTTAAAAAGCTCTGCATGTCCTCCATCAACAACACGTCTGTAAAGCTGATGTGGCCGTGGGAGGAGCAGGATTATTTTCACCTCTTCCACTGTTAGATTGCCATTGTGCTGTGACATCACCCTTAAACGCTGTGTAAAGCATACTTTTAAATTTATTTTGGAAGTGCTGCATCCTTTCCGACTTGTGGTAATTCGGTAACATTTCAGGCACTTTCTGCTTATACCGGGGGTCTAGTAGCGTGGACACCCAGTACAGGTCGTTCTCCTTCATCCTTTTTATACGAGGGTCCCTCAACAGGCACGACAGCATGAAAGACCCCATTTGCACAAGGTTGGATGCCGAGCTAGTCATGTCCCGTTCCTCGTTCTCAGTGATCTCACTGAAGGTATGTTCTTCCCCCCAGCCACATCCAACACCACGGGTACCAGATAGGTGACAACGAGCACCCTGGGATGCCTGTTGTGGTTGGTCTTCCTCCTCCTCCTCAAAGCCACATTACTCCTCTGACTCCTTTTCCTCACAATCCTCTTCCAGCGTTGCCGCAGGTCCAGCAAGCGATGTTGATAAGGCTGTTTCTGGTGGTGATGGTGACCACAACTCTTCCTCTTCCTCTTCACGCTCATCTACGGCCTGATCCAGCACTCTTCGCAGGGCACGCTCCTGGAAGAAAACAAATGGTATGATGTCGCTGATGGTGCCCTCGGTGCGACTGACCAGGTTTGTCACCTCCTCAAAAGGACGCATAAGCCTACAGGCATTGCGCATGAGCGTCCAGTAACGTGGCAAAAAAATCCCCAGCTCCGCAGAGGCTGTCCTAGCACACCGGTCATACAAATACTCGTTAACGGCCTTTTCTTGTTGGAGCAGGCGGTCGAACATTAGGAGTGTTGAATTCCAACGTGTCGGGCTGTCTAAAATCAAGCGCCTCGCTGGCATGGTGTTTCGCCGCTGGATATCTGTAAAGTGCGCCATGGCCGTGTAGGAATGCCTGAAATGGGCACACACCTTCCTGGCCTGCTTCAGGACGTCCTGTAAGCCTGGGTGCTTATGCACAAAGCGTTGTACAATCAGATTACACACATGTGCCATGCACGGCACATGTGTCAACTTGCCCAAATTCAATGCCGCCAACAAATTTCTTCCGTTGTCACAAACCACTTTGCCGATCTCCAGTTAGTGCGGAGTCAGCCACTGATCCACCTGTGCGTTCAGGGAGGACAGGAGTGCTGGTCCGGTGTGACTCTCTGCTTTCAGGGAAGTCAACCCCAAGACGGCGTGACACTGGCGTATCCGGGATGTGGAATAGTACCTGTGGAGCTGGGGGGGTGCCGTTGATGTGGAGCAAGACATAGCAGCAGCAGAAAAGGACTCAGCTGAGGAGGTTATGGAAGAAGATGGAATAGGACAAGTAGAGGAGGTGGCAGCAGGCCTGCCTGCAAGTCATGGCGGTGTCACCAATTCCTCTGCAGAGCCTCGTATTCCATGCTTGGCAGCCATCACCAGGTTTACCCAATGCGCAGTGTAGGTGATATACCTGCCCTGACCATGCTTTGCAGACCAGGTATCAGTGGTCAGATGGACCCTTGCCCGAACACTGTGTGCCAGAGATGCCATTACTTCCTTTTGCACAATCGAGTACAGGTTGGGGATTGCCTTTTGTGCAAAGAAATTTCGGCCGGGTACCTTCCACTGCTGTGTCCCAATAGCTACAAATTTTTTGAACGCCTCAGACTCCACCAGCTTGTATAGTAAAAGCTGGTGGGCAAAGAGTTCAGACAAGCCAGCTGTCAGTTGCCGGGCAAGGTGGTGACTTTGTGACATTGGCTTCTTACGCTCAAACATGTCCTTGACAGACACCTGACTGTGGGCAGATGAGCAGGGACTGCTCAGGGCGAGACACGGAGTGGCGGAAGGTTGAGAGGGGTCAAGCAGGGCAGCAGTGGTTGACGTGGCTGAAAATGCTGGACCAGGAGGAGGATGGCGGCTTTGACTTTGTGTGCTGCTTGTACTCATGTGTTGATCCCATAGGCATTTGTGATGTGACATCATGTGCCTTCGCAAAGAAGTTGTACCTTGGTGGGTGTTAGACTTCCCACGACTCACTTTCTTTTCGCACAGGTTGCAAATGGCATCGCTGTTGTCACAGGCAGTCACACCAAAAAATTGCCACACTGCTGAGCTCTGCAATGACGGCATTCTGGTGGTGCCAACAGCATGCGTTGACTGGCGTGCCCGTCTGGCTGACCCAGGGTGCCGATGCATGCTGTCTAACTGTGCCACTAGCTACTTGCGACGATCTTCCCCTGCTTCCAACTTGTCTCCTCCTCCTCTCTGTCTCCCCATCTGAACTTTCCTCCTGTTCTTCTTCTCTTATAGCGGGCACCCACGTGACATCCACGGAAGCATCGTCATCATCAACCGCTTCACTTGTATCTGACAACTCAACAAAGGAAGCAGCACCGGGTACAACATCATCATCATCAGACCGTACGTCCATGTGTGTAATGCTGCCTGACTGGGACATATCCCTGTTATCTACATCCTCTGGCACTAATGTTTGCACATCACTTATTTCTTCCAACGGATGTGTAAATAACTCTGTTGACGGATCAAGTGAAGCGGCTGTGGTGCTAGTGTTGGTGGTGGTGGCAGGCGGGCGAGTGGTAACTGGAGAGGTGCCCGAAGCTAAGCTGGAGGAGGATGGTGCGTCTAAGTTCCGAGCAGAAGCTGTAGAAGATTGGGTGTCCTGTGTTAGCCAGTCAACCATGTCCTCAGAACTTTTCAATTTCAGGGTACGTGGCCTCTGAAAAATGCTCATTATTCTAGGGCCAAAGGGAATCACAGCACCACGACAACGACGGCCCCTGTGGGGTGGCCTGCCTCTGCCTGTCATTTTTTTTTCCGATTAGTGGTACTATGCGTGCAAGCTACTGTGACACCAGATATGAGTGGCACTGTGCACTGGCAAAAGTTGGCACAGTAGACGCAATAGGCCTCACACACACACCTGTAGGCAGGCAACTGATATTCAATCGATTACAGTAAAAAAAGGGTTCTTTTATTTCACTGTACACTAGGTTGCACCAGATATGAGTGTCACTGTGCACTGACAAAAGTTGGCAGAGTAGGCGCTGTAGGCCTCACACACGCGCCTGTAGGCAGGCAACTGATATTCAATTGATTACAGTAAAAAAAGTGTTGTTTTATGTCACTGTACACTACGGTTGCACCAGATATGATGTATCACTGTACACTGGCAAAAGTTGGCAGAGTAGATGCAATAGGCTTCACACACACGCCTGTAGGCAGGCAATTGCTATTCAATCTATTACAGTAAAAAAAGTGTTGTTTTATTTTACTGAGCACAATATAAGCTGTGAGCCTGACACAGGCAGGCAACTGAAATTAGATTAAAGGAAAAAAATGGTTGTTTTCAGGTATGAGTAGTGAAAATAAGCACAATATAAGCTGTTAGGTGTTAGCCTGTCACACACACACGCTGGCAGGCAGGCATAGATTACACACAAAAAAATATAAAATAAAATAAATGATGTTCAAAGTTTCCTCAATGATATTTATTTTATTTGTATTAAATCTCATCTGCCATTTAGATGCCCATTCCTCAATTTTAAGTAAATCCCTTTGGAGGGAAAGCACATCATTATCTGATTTAACTACCTTGCACAACTTTGTGTTATCAGTGAAAATGGAGACACTACTTTCCAGTCCGACCTCTAATGCTGCGGACCTTTTTGTGCCTTCTCAACAGCACTCCTCAGTGGCAATCTAATGGTCATTATGTTAACCTAATCTAGCCTGGCTACAGAGTCTTGGATCTTATCATATGTGATGGTCATATTTTGTATGTAGATGGCTACCTCCCATCACATGGTCTATGATCCTCTTCTCTGTGGACACGTAAGGTTCTGTTTAATATGTCACTAATTGATGGTCACTGAGGAATGCTGTAAAGAAGATATGCTGCAGCCCATATGTTTTTTCAGGCCTTATGTTTTAGGTTTATTTTGTTTTTTATTTGTTCAATTCAGGTCCATGAAGACATCTTCTGCATCTGCAAGCATTGTGGAGGAAATGTATGAGGTGTAAGGTTTGCACAGTTCCTCTCAGGTAGACATTCCTTTAATGACAGCCCCCCACCTTAACATGTAGCTCCCACAATCTTAAAGCTATTATATAGCTAGATATCTCAGACATGATTGTTGTTAGCTTAAATATAGACTAATGTCGCTATAGCTGTGTACTTGCAAAGTATCACATTGGCACAGCCAGCATTGATAGTAAAGCATGTGATCCTGACCTCAATATCAGTCTGAGAACATATCCTTGGGTTTGATGTAAGTAACATTAATTCTGGCTGCTGACCTTTGTTTCCTCTCCTTATTAATGGGTATTTTATCATATTACTGATTATCTAGAGACCTAGCTAATGGTTAATAATGCTAGCAGATGGGAATCAGATTAGTTGGTATATTGTTACAGTTATAGTATTTAGCACTGTACATGCATGTTGATTATTTTTTTTATCCTCCTTGGTATGTGGGTATGTATTCACCCCCTTTGTTATGAAGCCCATAAAAAGCTCTGGTGCAACCAATTACCTTCAGAAGTCACATAATTAGAGAAATGATGTCCACCTGTGTGCAATCTAAGTGTCACATGATCTGTCATTACATATACACACCTTTTTCGAAAAGGACCCAGAGGCTGCAACTCCTTCCTAAGAGGCACCACTAACCAAACACTGCCATGAAGATAAAGGAACTCTCCAAACAAGTAAGGGACAATGTAGTTGAGAAGTGCAAGTCAGGGTTAGGTTATAAAAACATATCCAAATCTTTGATGATCACCAAGAGCACCATCAAATCTATCATAACCAAATGGAAAGAACATGGCACAACAGCAAACCTGCCAAGAGACGGCCGCCCACCAAAACTCATGGACCGGGTAAGTAGGGCATTAATCAGAAAGGCAGCACAGAGACCTAAGGTACACCTGGAGGAGCTGCAGAGTTCCACAGCAGAGACTGGAGTATCTGTACATAGGATGACAATAAGCTGTATGCTCCAAAGAGTTGGGCTTTATGGCAGAGTGGCCAGAAGAAAGCCATTACTTTCAGCAAAAAACAAAATGGCACATTTTGAGTTTGCGAAAAGGCATGTGGGAGAATCCCAAAATGTATAGAGGAAGGGGCTCCGGTCTGATGAGAATATCAAAGAAAACGCTAACACATTACAAAACCCAAAGAACACCATTCCCACAGTGAAACATGGTGTTGGCAGCATCATGCTGTGGAAATGTTTCTTCAGCAGCTAGAACTGGGAAACTGGTCAGAGTTGAGAGAAGGATGGATGGTGCTAAATAAAAAGGGATATTCTTGAGCAAAACCTGTACCACTCTGTGCGTGATTTTATGCTAAGACAGAGGTCCACCTTCCAGCAGGACAATGACCCCAAACATACTGCTAAAGCAACACTTGAGTGGTTTAAGGGGAAACATGTAAATGTGTTGGAATGGCCTAGTCACAGCCCAGACCTCAATCCAATAGAAAATCTGTAATCAGACTTAAAGATTTCTGTTCACAAGCTCAAACTATCCAACTTGAAGGAGCTGGAGCAGTTTTGCAAGGAGGAATTGGGGAAAAATCCCAGTGGTAACATGTGGCAAGCTCATAGAGACTTATCCAAAGCGACTTGGAGCTGTAATTGCCGCAAAAGATGGCTCTACAAAGTATTGACTTTAGGGGGGTGAATAGTTATGCACACTTACTTTTTCTGTTATTTTGTCCTATTTGTTGTTTGCTTCACAATAATAATAATAAAAAAAAAAAACATCTTCAAAGTTGTAGGCATGTTCTGTTAATTAAGTTAATATGAGGGAAAGAGAAAGTACACATTTAATTCCAATGATATTATTCACCCACATGAGATAATCCCACAATAAACAGTTCAAAAATCCTAATTAAATACCTTTTGATTAAAATATAATTTTATTAATATACAAAATACAATAAATACAATAAATATAACAGTACTATCTGTACAAAAATGTGTTGTTAATATTAGGTATAAAAATATACTGATAAAATTCCAGATTTGTACTAAAATTTAACATATACTGATTATACTTTTAATAGAAAGTTTCTTGACCTCTTTTGTATTTCTCTTCCTTTCTCCTCCCCCCTTTTTTTGTTTCAAGATAACTATGATACTATATATTAATAGTCATGTATTAGAAGTATTAGATACCTGTCTGATTTTCTTTAGATTTCTGTAGGACCTTTTGAAAACTTATTAGGTTCCTTACGGATCCTTTAAGTCATTAATCATGCTTATTCCAATTGTTACATTTGATAAATCTAATATAGATTTAATTACATTGAGATCAAAATATATTAAAATAATATACACATCAGTAAGATACTAAACATGTTAAAACATTTTTCCAACTTGGAACATTATAAATAGTGATGTCCCGAACAGTTCGCCGGATAACTATTTGCTGCTATTTTCGCATGTTCGCGTTCGCAAAGAACGGCGAACATATGCGCTTTTCGGTCCGCCCCCTATTCTTTATCATTGAGAAAACTTTGACCCTGCACCTTACAGTCAGCAGACACATTCCAGCCAATCAGCAGCATACACTCCCTTCCAGAGCCGTCCATCTGAATGACAGCCTCCATTTTAGAGTCATTATGTAGCTGCATTCGTTGAGAGAGGACATATATTCTACCTGCTGTTGATTTAATAGGGAAATAGATAGCCAGGCTGTGTATTTAGCTTTAACTACACAACTGAAGGACTCCTTTGATATCTGCTGCAAGGACAGCAACGCAAAAACCCCTTTTTAGGGCTAGAACATCATTTATTTTATTTTATTATTTTTTTCTGCTGATTTAATAGGGAAATAGATAGCCAGGCAACGAATTTAGCTTAAACTACACACCTGAAGGACTAATTTGATATCTGCTGCAAGGACAGCAACCCAAAAAGCCCTTTTTATTTTATTTTATTATTGTTTTCTGTGTAATCTAATTGCATATGCCTGCCTGCTAGCGTGTGTGTGAGGCCTATTGCATCTAGTCTGCCAACTTTTTCCAGTGCACTGTGACACTCATATCTGGTGTCACAGTAGCGTGCAGTGAAATGAAACAACCCTTTTAATGCTGTAATCGATTGAAAATCAGTTGCCTGCCTACAGGTGTGTGTAAGGAATATTGCATCTAGTCTGCCAACTTTTGCCAGTGCATAGTGACACTCATATCTAGTGCAACCGTAGTGTGCAGTGAAATAAAAGAACCCTTTTTTTTACTGTAATCGATTAAATATCAGTTGCCTGCCTACAGGCGTGTGTGTGAGGCGTATTGCATCTAGTCTGCCAACTTTTGCCAGTGCACAGTGACACTCATATCTAGTGCAATCGTAGTGTGCAGTGAAATAAAACAACCCTTTTTTTACTGTAATCGATTGAATATCAGTTGCATGCCTACAGGCGTGTGTGTGAGGCCTATTGCATCTAGTCTGCCAACTTTTGCCAGTGCACAGTGACACTCATATCTAGTGCAATCGTAGTGTGCAGTGAAATAAAAGAACACTTTTTTTACTGTAATCGATTGAATATCAGTTGCCTGCCTACAGGCGTGTGTGTGAGGCCTATTGCATCTATTCTGCCAACTTTTGCCAGTGCACAGTGACACTCATATCTGGTGTCACAGTAGCTTGCACGCATAGTACCACTAATCATAAAAACAATGACAGGCAGAGGCAGGCCACCCCGCAGGGGCCGTCGTGGTGCTGTGATTCCTTTTGGCCCTAGAATAATGCCCAGTTTTCAGAGGCAACGTACCCTGAACTTGAACAGTTCTGAGGACATGGTTGACTGGCTAACACAGGACACCCAATCTTCTACAGCTTCCGCTCGGAACCTAGACGCACTATCCTCCTCCAGCTTAGCTTCGGGCATCTCTCCAGTTACCACTCGCCCGCCTGCCGCCACCACCAACACTAGCACCACAGCCGCTTCACTTGATCCATCAGCAGAGTTATTTACACATCCGTTGGAAGAAATGAGTGATGCACAAACATTAGTGCCAGAGGATGTAGAAAACAGGGATATGTCCCAGTCAGGCAGCATTACACACATGGACGTACGGTCTGATGATGATGATGATGTTGTACCCGGTGCTGCTTCCCTTGTTGAGTTGTCAGATACAAGTGAAGCGGTTGATGATGACGATGCGTCCGTGGATGTCACGTGAATGCCCGCTATAAGAGAAGAAGAACAGGAGGAAAGTTCAGATGGGGAGACAGAGAGGAGGAGGAGACGAGTTGGAAGCAGCGGGAGGTTGTTGAAAGTAGCTAGTGGCACAGTCAGACAGCATGCATCGGCACCCGGGGTCAGACAGACAGCACGCCAGTCAACGCATGCTTTTGCCACCACCAGAATGCCGTCATTGCAGAGCTCAGCAGTGTGGCAATATTTTGGTGTGTCTGCCTGTGACAACAGTGATGCCATTTGCAACCTGAGCGAAAAGAAACTGAGTCGTGGGAAGTCCAACACCCACCTAGGTACAACTTCTTTGCGAAGGCACATGATGTCACATCACAAACGCCTATGGGATCAACATATCAGTACAAGCAGCACACAAAGTCAAAGCCGCCATCCTCCTCCGGGTCCAGCATCTTCAGCCACGTCAACCACTGCTGCCCTGCTTGCCCCCTCTCAACCACCCGCCACTCTGTGTCTCGCCCTGAACAGTCCCTGCTCATCTGCCCATAGTCAAGTGTCTGTCAAGGACATGTTTGAGCGTAAGAAGCCAATGTCACAAAGTCACCCCCTTGCCCGGCAACTGACAGCTGGCTTGTCTGAACTCTTAGCCCGCCAGCTTTTACCATACAAGCTGGTGGAGTCTGAGGCGTTCAAAATTTTTTTAGCTATTGGGACACCGCAGTGGAAGGTACCCAGCTGAAATTTCTTTGCACAAAAGGCAATCCCCAACCTGTACTCGATTGTGCAAAAGGAAGTAATGGCATCTCTGGCACACAGTGTTGGGGCAAGGGTCCATCTGATCACGGATACCTGGTCTGCAAAGCATGGTCAAGGCAGGTATATCACCTACACTGCGCATTGGGTAAACCTGGTGATGGCTGCCAAGCATGGAATACGTGGCTCTGCAGAGGAGTTGGTGACACCGCCACGACTTGCAGGCAGGCCTGCTGCCACCTCCTCTACTCCTCCTACTCCATCCTCTTCAATAACCTCCTCGGCTGAGTCCTCTTCTGCTGCTGCTATGTCTTGCTCCACATCAACGGCACCCCCCAGCTCCACAGGTACTATTCCACAACCCGGATACGGCAGTGTCACGCCGTCTTGGGGTTGACTTCCCTGAAAGCAGAGAGTCACACCGGACCAGCACTCCTGTCCGCCCTGAATGCACAGGTGGATCAGTGGCTGAGATCGGCAAAGTGGTTTGTGACAACGGAAGAAATTTGTTGGCGGCATTGAATTTGGGCAAGTTGACACATGTGCCGTGCATGGCACATGTGTGTAATCTGATTGTACAAAGCTTTGTGCATAAGCACCCAGGCTTACAGGACGTCCTGAAGCAGGCCAGGAAGGTGTGTGCCCATTTCAGGCATTCCTACACGACCTGTAATGGGTGTCCACACTACTAGACCCCCGGTATAAGCAGAAAGTGCCTGAAATGTTACCGAATTACCACAAGTCGGAAAGGATGCAGCACTACCAAAATAAATTAAAAAGTATGCTTTACATAGCGTTTAAGGGTGATGTCACAGCACAAAGGCAATCTAACAGCGGAAGAGGGGAACATAATCCTCCTCCTCCCACAACCACGCCGGCAAGGAGAGGACGCTTTACAGACGTGTTGTTGATGGAGGACATGCAGAGCTTTTTAAGTCCTATGCATCGCCACAGCCCTTCGGGGTCCACCCTCAGAGAACGACTCGACCGTCAGGTAACAGACTACCTCGCCATAACTACAGATATCGACACTATGAGGAACGATGAATCCCTTGACTACTGGGTGTGCACGCTTGCCCTGTGGCCTGAGCTATCCCAATATGCCATAGAACTTCTGTCCTGCCCCGCTTCAAGTGTCCTGTCAGAAAGGACCTTCAGTGCAGCAGGAGTTTTTGTCACGATAAGAGAAGTCGCCTAGGTCAAAAAGTCTAGATTACCTCTCCTTTATTAAGATGAATGAGGGATGGATCCCGAAGAGACTGACAGTGGGTGATGCATTCTATTAAAAAAGGCCTGATAGATGAGCTGCCTTGAGCTAATAATGGTCCACAAACTAACATAAATTTTTCTGGTCGCTGCAACAATACCTAATTTTTGCATTTAAATTCTTTTATTGTCAGAAGGCGTACAGCATGTAATGAAAAATAAAGCATTTTTGATCAGTCTTGCATAGCAGTTGTGCAAAAATACATATTTACAATAAAGACATTTTGTGAAAGTTGGCTGGCTATTCCTTCTTATTTTTACTTTTTAGGTTAATAATTTTTCTTATTTATTACTGTGATTGCAATTTAAGAGATACCTAAAACATGGTAAAACAGACAATAGTAAAAAGTATATCTGCAGGAAACACCAAAGTCCTATTAGCTATCATCCCTCCAGCAGTATTAGCTTATTTTTTACAATATCTAACCTTGGCAATCACCCTTAGGTTACCCTAGGGCAGGCTTCAGTAAGCGACCTCTCTTTTCCTGGGATGATTTTGCTGCCGGTTTCTTCTGAAGGGTCTCCAGGGCTCCCCCACTCCGGTCCTTCCCCCAGTGTCGCTTCAACCAGTAACAAATGTTTTATATTTGTTAAGCGACCCAATGATCCCCCTTGATAGAGGTTTATCTTTACAAATTTTGGAGAACCAATTTAAGACCGGTGTCCCCTGTTTCTGGGTCAGGGAGTGTGATAAATGCCTCAGCCTACAGTAATTGTAATGTTCTGACAGCGGTAGCTCATGCTTGTCCCTCAGTTCCTCATAGGTGAGCATCTGGCCCTTTACTAACCAGTCTCCCAGTCTATCTAGTTTCCTTGACCTCCACCAGTGTTGTGATGTTGTGCTCATGTGTTTCGGTGCCTGAGGGTAGTCAAGAATTGGGGTCATTTGGGTGGATCCATGTAACAAACCCGTGTGTTTCTTGGCCCATTTCCAGTATGATAGTGAGTGTCTGATTGGGGGTTTGGTGAGTTTTTAAGGCTCTGAGGCAATTCTGATAGCCAAGCCACCTTGTCCTAGGATAAGGGCCTTAAAGTGTGGTTCTCTAAATACACACAGGCCGGTTGATGACATATAGAATGTGCTATTGGGAGGAAAGATAGGTAACGTAAAAGGTATTAAACTGATAGGAATGAGTAGTACAACTTAATACACCTCTCCTATATGGTGGCACCTTAGATTGCACGTGCAGTGCCCCAAATTCGAAGTAGTAGGTCTGACCAGGCATCTTTTTCCTCTCCCTGTTCCAAAAATCCATGCCATATACACGTCCCCTGATAGGTAACGTAACAGATATTACACTAATAGGAATGAGTAGTACAACTAAATACACCACTCCTATCTGGTGGCACCTTAGATTGCACGTGCAGTGCCCCAAATTCAAAGTAGTAGGTCTGACCAAGCATCTTTTTCCATCTCCCTGTTCCAAAAATCTATGCCATATACACGTCCCCTGATAGGTAACGTAACAGGTATTAAACTGATAGGAATGAGTAGTACAACTTAATACACCTCTCCTATCTGGTGGCACCTTAGATTGCACGTGCAGTGCCCCAAATTCCAAGTAGTAGGTCTGACCAAGCATCTTTTTCCATCTCCCTGTTCCAAAAATCCATGCCATATACACGTCCCCTGATAGGTAACGTAACAGGTATTAAACTGAAAGGAATGAGTAGTACAACTTAATACACCTCTCCTATCTGGTGGCACCTTAGATTGCACGCGCAGTGCCCCAAATTCGAAGTAGTAGGTCTGACCAAGCATCTTTTTCCTCTCCCTGTTCCAAAAATCCATGCCATATACACGTCCCCTGATAGGTAACGTAACAGATATTACACTGATAGGAATGAGTAGTACAACTAAATACACCACTCCTATCTGGTGGCACCTTAGATTGCACGTGCAGTGCCCCAAATTCGAAGTAGTAGGTCTGACCAAGCATCTTTTTCCTCTCTCTGTTCCAAAAATCCATGCCATATACACGTCCCCTAATAGGTAACGTAACAGGTATTAAACTGATAGGAATGAGTAGTATAACTTAATACACCTCTCCTATCTGGTGGCACCTTAGATTGCACGTGCAGTGCCCCAAATTCGAAGTAGTAGGTCTGACCAAGCATCTTTTTCCATCTCCCTGTTCCAAAAATCTATGCCATATACACGTCCCCAGATAGGTGACGTAACAGGTATTACACTGATAGGAATAAGTAGTACAACTTAATACACCACTCCTATCTGGTGGCACCTTAGATTGCACGTGCAGTGCCCCAAATTCCAAGTAGTAGGTCCGACCAAGCATCTTTTTCCATTTTCCTTTTTCCAAAATTCCATGCCATATACACGTCCCCTGATAGGTAACGTAACAGGTATTACACTGATAGGAATGAGTAGTACAACTTAATACACCACTCCTATCTGGTGGCACCTTAGATTGCATGTGCAGTGCCCCAAATTGGAATTAGGATGTCCGACCAAGCATCTTTTTCCATCTCCCTGTTCCAAAAATCCATGCCATATACACGTCCCCTGATAGGTAACGTAACAGGTATTACACTGATAGGAATGAGTAGTACAACTTAATACACCACTCCTATCTGGTGGCACCTTAGATTGCACGTGCAGTGCCCCAAATTCCAAGTAGTAGGTCTGACCAAGCATCTTTTTCCTCTCCCTGTTCCAAAAATCCATGCCATATACACGTCCCCTGATAGGTAACGTAACAGATATTACACTGATAGGAATGAGTAGTACAACTAAATACACCACTCCAATCTGGTGGCACCTTAGATTGCACGTGCAGTGCCCCAAATTCCAAGTAGTAGGTCTGACCAAGCATCTTTTTCCATCTCCCTGTTCCAAAAATCCATGCCATATACATGTCCCCTGATAGGTAACGTAACTGGTATTAAACTGATAGAAATGAGTAGTACAACTTAATACACCTCTCCTATCTGGTGGCACCTTAGATTGCACGTGCAGTGCCCCAAATTCCAAGTAGTAGGTCTGACCAAGCATCTTTTTCCTCTCCCTGTTCCAAAAATAAATGCCATATACATGTCCCCTGATAGGTAACGTAACAGATATTACAATGATAGGAATGAGTAGTACAACTTAATACACCACTCCTATCTGGTGGCACCTTAGATTGCACGTGCAGTGCCCCAAATTCCAAGTAGTACGTCTGACCAAGTATCTTTTTCCATCTCCCTGTTCCAAAAATCCATGCCATATACACGTCCCCTGATAGGTAACGTAACAGGTATTACACTGATAGGAATGAGTAGTACAACTTAATACACCACTCCTATCTGGTGGCACCTTAGATTGCACGTGCAGTGCCCCAAATTCCAAGTAGTAGGTCTGACCAAGCATCTTTTTCCATCTCCCTGTTCCAAAAATCCATGCCATATACAATTCCCCTGATAGGTAACGTAACTGGTATTAAACTGATAGAAATGAGTAGTACAACTAAATACACCTCTCCTATCTGGTGGCACCTTAGATTGCACATGCAGTGCCCCAAATTCCAAGTAGTAGGTCTGACCAAGCATCTTTTTCCTCTCCCTGTTCCAAAAATCCATGCCATATACACGTCCCCTGATAGGTAACGTAACAGATATTACACTGATAGGAATGAGTAGTATAACTAAATACACCACTCCTATCTGGTGGCACCTTAGATTGCACGTGTGGTTCCCCAAATTCCAAGTAGTAGGTCTGACCAAGCATCTTTTTCCATCTCCCTGTTCCAAAAATCCATGCCATATACACGTCCCCTGATAGGTAACGTAACAGGTATTAAACTGATAGGAATGAGTAGTACAACTTAATACACCTCTCCTATCTGGTGGCACCTTAGATTGCACGTGCAGTGCCCCAAATTCCAAGTAGTAGGTCTGACCAAGCATCTTTTTCCTCTCCCTGTTCCAAAAATAAATGCCATATACACGTCCCCTGATAGGTAACGTAACAGATATTACACTGATAGGAATGAGTAGTACAACTAAATACACCACTCCTATCTGGTGGCACCTTATATTGCACGTGCAGTGCCCCAAATTAGAAGTAGGATGTCCGACCAAGCATCTTTTTCCATCTCCCTGTTCCAAAAATCCATGTCATATACACGTCCCCTGATAGTTAACGTAACAGGTATTAAACTGATAGGAATGAGTAGTACAACTTAATACACCTCTCCTATCTGGTGGCACCTTAGATTGCACGTGCAGTGCCCCAAATTCCAAGTAGTAGGTCTGACCAAGCATCTTTTTCCATCTCCCTGTTCCAAAAATCCATGCCATATACATGTCCCCTGATAGGTAACGTAACTGGTATTAAACTGATAGAAATGAGTAGTACAACTTAATACACCTCTCCTATCTGGTGGCACCTTAGATTGCACGTGCAGTGCCCCAAATTCCAAGTAGTAGGTCTGACCAAGCATCTTTTTCCTCTCCCTGTTCCAAAAATAAATGCCATATACATGTCCCCTGATAGGTAACGTAACAGATATTACAATGATAGGAATGAGTAGTACAACTTAATACACCACTCCTATCTGGTGGCACCTTAGATTGCACGTGCAGTGCCCCAAATTCCAAGTAGTACGTCTGACCAAGTATCTTTTTCCATCTCCCTGTTCCAAAAATCCATGCCATATACACGTCCCCTGATAGGTAACGTAACAGGTATTACACTGATAGGAATGAGTAGTACAACTTAATACACCACTCCTATCTGGTGGCACCTTAGATTGCACGTGCAGTGCCCCAAATTCCAAGTAGTAGGTCTGACCAAGCATCTTTTTCCATCTCCCTGTTCCAAAAATCCATGCCATATACAATTCCCCTGATAGGTAACGTAACTGGTATTAAACTGATAGAAATGAGTAGTACAACTAAATACACCTCTCCTATCTGGTGGCACCTTAGATTGCACATGCAGTGCCCCAAATTCCAAGTAGTAGGTCTGACCAAGCATCTTTTTCCTCTCCCTGTTCCAAAAATCCATGCCATATACACGTCCCCTGATAGGTAACGTAACAGATATTACACTGATAGGAATGAGTAGTATAACTAAATACACCACTCCTATCTGGTGGCACCTTAGATTGCACGTGTGGTTCCCCAAATTCCAAGTAGTAGGTCTGACCAAGCATCTTTTTCCATCTCCCTGTTCCAAAAATCCATGCCATATACACGTCCCCTGATAGGTAACGTAACAGGTATTAAACTGATAGGAATGAGTAGTACAACTTAATACACCTCTCCTATCTGGTGGCACCTTAGATTGCACGTGCAGTGCCCCAAATTCCAAGTAGTAGGTCTGACCAAGCATCTTTTTCCTCTCCCTGTTCCAAAAATAAATGCCATATACACGTCCCCTGATAGGTAACGTAACAGATATTACACTGATAGGAATGAGTAGTACAACTAAATACACCACTCCTATCTGGTGGCACCTTATATTGCACGTGCAGTGCCCCAAATTAGAAGTAGGATGTCCGACCAAGCATCTTTTTCCATCTCCCTGTTCCAAAAATCCATGTCATATACACGTCCCCTGATAGTTAACGTAACAGGTATTAAACTGATAGGAATGAGTAGTACAACTTAATACACCTCTCCTATCTGGTGGCACCTTAGATTGCACGTGCAGTGCCCCAAATTCCAAGTAGTAGGTCTGACCAAGCATCTTTTTCCATCTCCCTTTTCCAAAAATCCATGCCATATACACGTCCCCTGATAGGTAACGTAACAGGTATTAAACTGATAGGAATGAGTAGTACAACTTATTACACCACTCCTATCTGGTGGCACCTTAGATTGCACGTGCGGTGCCCCAAATTCCAAGTAGTAGGTCTGACCAAGCATCTTTTTCCATCTCCCTGTTCCAAAAATCCATGCCTTTTACACGTCCCCTGATAGGTAACGTAACAGGTATTAAACTGATAGGAATGAGTAGTACAACTTAATACACCTCTCCTATCTGGTGGCACCTTAGATTTCATGTGCAGTGCCCCAAATTCGAAGTAGTAGGTCTGACCAAGCATCTTTTTCCTCTCCCTGTTCCAAAAATAAATGCCATATACACGTCCCCTGATAGGTAACGTAACAGATATTACACTGATAGGAATGAGTAGTACAACTTAATACACCACTCCTATCTGGTGGCACCTTAGATTGCACGTGCAGTGCCCCAAATTCCAAGTAGTACGTCTGACCAAGCATCTTTTTCCATCTCCCTGTTCCAAAAATACATGCCATATACACGTCCCCTGATAGGTAACGTAACAGGTATTACACTGATAGGAATGAGTAGTACAACTTAATACACCACTCCTATCTGGTGGCACCTTAGATTGCACGTGCAGTGCCCCAAATTCCAAGTAGTACGTCTGACCAAGCATCTTTTTCCATCTCCCTGTTCCAAAAATCCATGCCATATACACGTCCCCTGATAGGTAACGTAACAGGTATTACACTGATAGGAATGAGTAGTACAACTTAATACACCACTCCTATCTGGTGGCACCTTAGATTGCACGTGCAGTGCCCCAAATTCCAAGTAGTACGTCTGACCAAGCATCTTTTTCCATCTCCCTGTTCCAAAAATCCATGCCATATACACGTCCGCTGATAGGTAACGTAACAGATATTACACTGATAGGAATGAGTAGTACAACTTAATACACCACTCCTATCTGGTGGCACCTTAGATTGCACATGCGGTGCCCCAAATTCCAAGTAGTAGGTCTGACCAAGCATCTTTTTCCATCTCCCTGTTCCAAAAATCCATGCCATATACACGTCCCCTGATAGGTAACGTAACAGGTATTAAACTGATAGGAATGAGTAGTACAACTTAATACACCTCTCCTATCTGGTGGCACCTTAGATTGCACGTGCAGTGCCCCAAATTCGAAGTAGTAGGTCTGACCAAGCATCTTTTTCCTCTCCCTGTTCCAAAAATCCATGCCATATACACGTCCCATGATAGGTAACGTAACAGATATTACACTGATAGGAATGAGTAGTACAACTAAATACACCACTCCTATCTGGTGGCACCTTAGATTGCAAGTGTGGTTCCCCAAATTCCAAGTAGTAGGTCTGACCAAGCATCTTTTTCCATCTCCCTGTTCCAAAAATCCATGCCATATACACGTCCCCTGATAGGTAACGTAACAGGTATTAAACTGAGAGGAATGAGTAGTACAACTTATTACACCTCTCCTATCTGGTGGCACCTTAGATTGCACGTGCAGTGCCCCAAATTCCAAGTAGTAGGTCTGACCAAGCATCTTTTTCCTCTCCCTGTTCCAAAAATAAATGCCATATACACGTCCCCTGATAGGTAACGTAACAGATATTACAATGATAGGAATGAGTAGTACAACTTAATACACCACTCCTATCTGGTGGCACCTTAGATTGCCCGTGCAGTGCCCCAAATTCCAAGTAGTACGTCTGACCAAGCATCTTTTTCCATCTCCCTGTTCCAAAAATCCATGCCATATACACGTCCCCTGATAGGTAACGTAACAGGTATTACACTGATAGGAATGAGTAGTACAACTTAATACACCTCTCCTATCTGGTGGCACCTTAGATTGCACGTGCAGTGCCCCAAATTCCAAGGAGTAGGTCTGACCAAGCATCTTTTTCCTGTCCCTGTTCCAAAAATAAATGCCATATACACGTCCCCTGATAGGTAACGTAACAGATATTACACTGATAGGAATGAGTAGTACAACTAAATACACCACTCCTATCTGGTGGCACCTTAGATTGCACGTGCAGTGCCCCAAATTAGAAGTAGGAGGTCCGACCAAGCATCTTTTTCCATCTCCCTGTTCCAAAAATCCATGTCATATACACGTCCCCTGATAGTTAACGTAACAGGTATTAAACTGATAGGAATGAGTAGTACAACTTAATACACCTCTCCTATCTGGTGGCACCTTAGATTGCACGTGCAGTGCCCCAAATTCCAAGTAGTAGGTCTGACCAAGCATCTTTTTCCATCTCCCTGTTCCAAAAATCCATGCCATATACACGTCCCCTGATAGGTAACGTAACAGGTATTAAACTGATAGGAATGAGTAGTACAACTTATTACACCACTCCTATCTGGTGGCACCTTAGATTGCACGTGCGGTGCCCCAAATTCCAAGTAGTAGGTCTGACCAAGCATATTTTTCCATCTCCCTGTTCCAAAAATCCATGCCTTTTACACGTCCCCTGATAGGTAACGTAACAGGTATTAAACTGATAGGAATGAGTAGTACAACTTAATACACCTCTCCTATCTGGTGGCACCTTAGATTGCACGTGCAGTGCCCCAAATTCGAAGTAGTAGGTCTGACCAAGCATCTTTTTCCTCTCCCTGTTCCAAAAATAAATGCCATATACACGTCCCCTGATAGGTAACGTAACATATATTACACTGATAGGAATGAGTAGTACAACTTAATACACCACTCCTATCTGGTGGCACCTTAGATTGCACGTGCAGTGCCCCAAATTCCAAGTAGTACGTCTGACCAAGCATCTTTTTCCTCTCCCTGTTCCAAAAATAAATGCCATATACACGTCCCCTGATAGGTAACGTAACAGATATTACACTGATAGGAATGAGTAGTACAACTTAATACACCACTCCTATCTGGTGGCACCTTAGATTGCACGTGCAGTGCCCCAAATTCGAAGTAGTAGGTCTGACCAAGCATTTTTTTCCTCTCCCTGTTCCAAAAATCCATGCCATATACACGTCCCATGATAGGTAACGTAACAGATATTACACTGATAGGAATGAGTAGTACAACTAAATACACCACTCCTATCTGGTGGCACCTTAGATTGCAAGTGTGGTTCCCCAAATTCCAAGTAGTAGGTCTGACCAAGCATCTTTTTCCATCTCCCTGTTCCAAAAATCCATGCCATATACACGTCCCCTGATAGGTAACGTAACAGGTATTAAACTGAGAGGAATGAGTAGTACAACTTATTACACCTCTCCTATCTGGTGGCACCTTAGATTGCACGTGCAGTGCCCCAAATTCCAAGTAGTAGGTCTGACCAAGCATCTTTTTCCTCTCCCTGTTCCAAAAATAAATGCCATATACACGTCCCCTGATAGGTAACGTAACAGATATTACAATGATAGGAATGAGTAGTACAACTTAATACACCACTCCTATCTGGTGGCACCTTAGATTGCACGTGCAGTGCCCCAAATTCCAAGTAGTACGTCTGACCAAGCATCTTTTTCCATCTCCCTGTTCCAAAAATCCATGCCATATACACGTCCCCTGATAGGTAACGTAACAGGTATTACACTGATAGGAATGAGTAGTACAACTTAATACACCTCTCCTATCTGGTGGCACCTTAGATTGCACGTGCAGTGCCCCAAATTCCAAGGAGTAGGTCTGACCAAGCATCTTTTTCCTGTCCCTGTTCCAAAAATAAATGCCATATACACGTCCCCTGATAGGTAACGTAACAGATATTACACTGATAGGAATGAGTAGTACAACTAAATACACCACTCCTATCTGGTGGCACCTTAGATTGCACGTGCAGTGCCCCAAATTAGAAGTAGGAGGTCAGACCAAGCATCTTTTTCCATCTCCCTGTTCCAAAAATCCATGTCATATACACGTCCCCTGATAGTTAACGTAACAGGTATTAAACTGATAGGAATGAGTAGTACAACTTAATACACCTCTCCTATCTGGTGGCACCTTAGATTGCACGTGCAGTGCCCCAAATTCCAAGTAGTAGGTCTGACCAAGCATCTTTTTCCATCTCCCTGTTCCAAAAATCCATGCCATATACACGTCCCCTGATAGGTAACGTAACAGGTATTAAACTGATAGGAATGAGTAGTACAACTTATTACACCACTCCTATCTGGTGGCACCTTAGATTGCACGTGCGGTGCCCCAAATTCCAAGTAGTAGGTCTGACCAAGCATCTTTTTCCATCTCCCTGTTCCAAAAATCCATGCCTTTTACACGTCCCCTGATAGGTAACGTAACAGGTATTAAACTGATAGGAATGAGTAGTACAACTTAATACACCTCTCCTATCTGGTGGCACCTTAGATTGCACGTGCAGTGCCCCAAATTCGAAGTAGTAGGTCTGACCAAGCATCTTTTTCCTCTCCCTGTTCCAAAAATAAATGCCATATACACGTCCCCTGATAGGTAACGTAACATATATTACACTGATAGGAATGAGTAGTACAACTTAATACACCACTCCTATCTGGTGGCACCTTAGATTGCACGTGCAGTGCCCCAAATTCCAAGTAGTACGTCTGACCAAGCATCTTTTTCCTCTCCCTGTTCCAAAAATAAATGCCATATACACGTCCCCTGATAGGTAACGTAACAGATATTACACTGATAGGAATGAGTAGTACAACTTAATACACCACTCCTATCTGGTGGCACCTTAGATTGCACGTGCAGTGCCCCAAATTCCAAGTAGTACGTCTGACCAAGCATCTTTTTCCATCTCCCTGTTCCAAAAATACATGCCATATACACGTCCCCTGATAGGTAACGTAACAGGTATTACACTGATAGGAATGAGTAGTACAACTTAATACACCACTCCTATCTGGTGGCACCTTAGATTGCACGTGCAGTGCCCCAAATTCCAAGTAGTACGTCTGACCAAGCATCTTTTTCCATCTCCCTGTTAAAAAAATCCATGCCATATACACGTCCCCTGATAGGTAACGTAACAGGTATTAAACTGATAGGAATGAGTAGTACAACTTAATACACCACTCCTATCTGGTGGCACCTTAGATTGCACATGCGGTGCCCCAAATTCCAAGTAGTAGGTCTGACCAAGCATCTTTTTCCATCTCCCTGTTCCAAAAATCCATGCCATATACACGTCCCCTGATAGGTAACGTAACAGGTATTAAACTGATAGGAATGAGTAGTACAACTTAATACACCTCTCCTATCTGGTGGCACCTTAGATTGCACGTGCAGTGCCCCAAATTCGAAGTAGTAGGTCTGACCAAGCATCTTTTTCCTCTCCCTGTTCCAAAAATCTATGCCATATACACGTCCCCAGATAGGTGACGTAACAGGTATTACACTGATAGGAATGAGTAGTACAACTTAATACACCACTCCTATCTGATGGCACCTTAGATTGCACGTGCAGTGCCCCAAATTGGAATTAGGATGTCCGACCAAACATCTTTTTCCATCTCCCTGTTCCAAAAATCCATGCCATATACACGTCCCGTGATAGGTAACGTAACAGGTATTACACTGATAGGAATGAGTAGTACAACTTAATACACCACTCCTATCTGGTGGCACCTTAGATTGCACGTGCAGTGCCCCAAATTCCAAGTAGTACGTCTGACCAAGCATCTTTTTCCATCTCCCTGTTCCAAAAATCCATGCCATATACACGTCCCCTGATAGGTAACGTAACAGGTATTAAACTGATAGGAATGAGTAGTACAACTTAATACACCACTCCTATCTGGTGGCACCTTAGATTGCACATGCGGTGCCCCAAATTCCAAGTAGTAGGTATGACAAAGCATCTTTTTCCATCTCCCTATTCCAAAAATCCATGCCATATACACGTCCCCTGATAGGTAACGTAACAGATATTACACTGATAGGAATGAGTAGTACAACTTAATACACCTCTCCTATCTGGTGGCACCTTAGATTGCACGTGCAGTGCCCCAAATTCCAAGTAGTAGGTCTGACCAAGCATCTTTTTCCTCTCCCTGTTCCAAAAATCCATGCCATATACACGTCCCCTGATAGGTAACGTAACAGGTATTACACTGATAGGAATGAGTAGTACAACTAAATACACCACTCCTATCTGGTGGCACCTTAGATTGCACGTGTGGTTCCCCAAATTCCAAGTAGTAGGTCTGACCAAGCATCTTTTTCCATCTCCCTGTTCCAAAAATCCATGCCATATACACGTCCCCTGATAGGTAACGTAACAGGTATTAAACTGATAGGAATGAGTAGTACAACTTAATACACCTCTCCTATCTGGTGGCACCTTAGATTGCACGTGCAGTGCCCCAAATTCCAAGTAGTAGGTCCGACCAAGCATCTTTTTCCTCTCCCTGTTCCAAAAATAAATGCCATATACACGTCCCCTGATAGGTAACGTAACAGATATTACACTGATAGGAATGAGTAGTACAACTAAATACACCACTCCTATCTGGTGGCACCTTAGATTGCACGTGCAGTGCCCCAAATTAGAAGTAGGAGGTCCGACCAAGCATCTTTTTCCATCTCCCTGTTCCAAAAATCCATGTCATATACACGTCCCCTGATAGTTAACGTAACAGGTATTAAACTGATAGGAATGAGTAGTGCAACTTAATACACCTCTCCTATCTGGTGGCACCTTAGATTGCACGTGCAGTGCCCCAAATTCCATGTAGTAGGTCTGACCAAGCATCTTTTTCCATCTCCCTGTTCCAAAAATCCATGCCATATACACGTCCCCTGATAGGTAACGTAACAGGTATTAAACTGATAGGAATGAGTAGTACAACTTAATACACCTCTCCTATCTGGTGGCACCTTAGATTGCACGTGCAGTGCCCCAAATTCGAAGTAGTAGGTCTGACCAAGCATCTTTTTCCTCTCCCTGTTCCAAAAATCCATGCCATATACACGTCCCATGATAGGT
This sequence comes from Discoglossus pictus, assembly GCA_027410445.1. Taxonomy (NCBI): domain Eukaryota; kingdom Metazoa; phylum Chordata; class Amphibia; order Anura; family Alytidae; genus Discoglossus; species Discoglossus pictus. The sequence continues at coordinate 9,437,104 of CM050175.1, forward strand.
AACGTAACAGATATTACACTGATAGGAATGAGTAGTACAACTAAATACACCACTCCTATCTGGTGGCACCTTAGATTGCACATGCAGTGCCCCAAATTCGAAGTAGTAGGTCTGACCAAGCATCTTTTTCCTCTCCCTGTTCCAAAAATCTATGCCATATACACGTCCCCAGATAGGTGACGTAACAGGTATTACACTGATAGGAATGAGTAGTACAACTTAATACACCACTCCTATCTGATGGCACCTTAGATTGCACGTGCAGTGCCCCAAATTGGAATTAGGATGTCCGACCAAACATCTTTTTCCATCTCCCTGTTCCAAAAATCCATGCCATATACACGTCCCCTGATAGGTAACGTAACAGGTATTAAACTGATAGGAATGAGTAGTACAACTTAATACACCACTCCTATCTGGTGGCACCTTAGATTGCACATGCGGTGCCCCAAATTCCAAGTAGTAGGTATGACAAAGCATCTTTTTCCATCTCCCTGTTCCAAAAATCCATGCCATATACACGTCCCCTGATAGGTAACGTAACAGATATTACACTGATAGGAATGAGTAGTACAACTTAATACACCTCTCCTATCTGGTGGCACCTTAGATTGCACGTGCAGTGCCCCAAATTCCAAGTAGTAGGTCTGACCAAGCATCTTTTTCCTCTCCCTGTTCCAAAAATCCATGCCATATACACGTCCCCTGATAGGTAACGTAACAGGTATTACACTGATAGGAATGAGTAGTACAACTAAATACACCACTCCTATCTGGTGGCACCTTAGATTGCACGTGTGGTTCCCCAAATTCCAAGTAGTAGGTCTGACCAAGCATCTTTTTCCATCTCCCTGTTCCAAAAATCCATGCCATATACACGTCCCCTGATAGGTAACGTAACAGGTATTAAACTGATAGGAATGAGTAGTACAACTTAATACACCTCTCCTATCTGGTGGCACCTTAGATTGCACTTGCAGTGCCCCAAATTCCAAGTAGTATGTCCGACCAAGCATCTTTTTCCTCTCCCTGTTCCAAAAATAAATGCCATATACACGTCCCCTGATAGGTAACGTAACAGATATTACACTGATAGGAATGAGTAGTACAACTAAATACACCACTCCGATCTGGTGGCACCTTAGATTGCACGTGCAGTGCCCCAAATTAGAAGTAGGAGGTCCGACCAAGCATCTTTTTCCATCTCCCTGTTCCAAAAATCCATGTCATATACACGTCCCCTGATAGTTAACGTAACAGGTATTAAACTGAAAGGAATGAGTAGTACAACTTAATACACCTCTCCTATCTGGTGGCACCTTAGATTGCACGTGCAGTGCCCCAAATTCCATGTAGTAGGTCTGACCAAGCATCTTTTTCCATCTCCCTGTTCCAAAAATCCATGCAATATACACGTCCCCTGATAGGTAACGTAACAGGTATTAAACTGATAGGAATGAGTAGTACAACTTATTACACCACTCATATCTGGTGGCACCTTAGATTGCACGTGCGGTGCCTCAAATTCCAAGTAGTAGGTATGACAAAGCATCTTTTTCCATCTCCCTGTTCCAAAAATCCATGCCATATACACGTCCCCTGATAGGTAACGTAACAGATATTACACTGATAGGAATGAGTAGTACAACTTAATACACCTCTCCTATCTGGTGGCACCTTAGATTGCACGTGCAGTGCCCCAAATTCCAAGTAGTAGGTCTGACCAAGCATCTTTTTCCTCTCCCTGTTCCAAAAATCCAAGCCATATACACGTCCCCTGATAGGTAACGTAACAGGTATTACACTGATAGGAATGAGTAGTACAACTAAATACACCACTCCTATCTGGTGGCACCTTAGATTGCACGTGTGGTTCCCCAAATTCCAAGTAGTAGGTCTGACCAAGCATCTTTTTCTATCTCCCTGTTCCAAAAATCCATGCCATATACACGTCCCCTGATAGGTAACGTAACAGGTATTAAACTGATAGGAATGAGTAGTACAACTTAATACACCTCTCCTATCTGGTGGCACCTTAGATTGCACGTGCAGTGCCCCAAATTCCAAGTAGTATGTCCGACCAAGCATCTTTTTCCTCTCCCTGTTCCAAAAATAAATGCCATATACACGTCCCCTGATAGGTAACGTAACAGATATTACACTGATAGGAATGAGTAGTACAACTAAATACACCACTCCGATCTGGTGGCACCTTAGATTGCACGTGCAGTGCCCCAAATTAGAAGTAGGAGGTCCGACCAAGCATCTTTTTCCATCTCCCTGTTCCAAAAATCCATGTCATATACACGTCCCCTGATAGTTAACGTAACAGGTATTAAACTGAAAGGAATGAGTAGTACAACTTAATACACCTCTCCTATCTGGTGGCACCTTAGATTGCACGTGCAGTGCCCCAAATTCCATGTAGTAGGTCTGACCAAGCATCTTTTTCCATCTCCCTGTTCCAAAAATCCATGCCATATACACGTCCCCTGATAGGTAACGTAACAGGTATTAAACTGATAGGAATGAGTAGTACAACTTATTACACCACTCATATCTGGTGGCACCTTAGATTGCACGTGCGGTGCCTCAAATTCCAAGTAGTAGGTCTGACCAAGCATCTTTTTCCATCTCCCTGTTCCAAAAATCCATGCCTTTTACACGTCCCCTGATAGGTAACGTAACAGGTATTAAACTGATAGGAATGAGTAGTACAACTTAATACACCTCTCCTATCTGGTGGCACCTTAGATTGCATGTGCAGTGCCCCAAATTCAAAGTAGTAGGTCTGACCAAGCATCTTTTTCCTCTCCCTGTTCCAAAAATCTATGCCATATACACGTCCCCTGATAGGTAACGTAACAGGTATTAAAATGATAGGAATGGGTAGTACAACTAAATACACCACTCCTATCTGGTGGCACCTTAGATTGCACGTGCAGTGCCCCAAATTCGAAGTAGTAGGTCTGACCAAGCATCTTTTTCCTCTCTCTGTTCCAAAAATCCATGCCATATACACGTCCCCTGATAGGTAACGTAACAGGTATTAAAATGATAGTAATGGGTAGTACAACTAAATACACCACTCCTATCTGGTGGAACCTTAGATTGCACGTGCAGTGCCCCAAATTCCAAGTAGTAGGTCCGACCAAGCATCTTTTTCCATGTCCCTGTTTCAAAATTCCATGCGATATACACGTCCCCTGATAGGTAACGTAACAGGTATTACACTGATAGGAATGAGTAGTACAACTTAATACACCTCTCCTATCTGGTGGCACCTTAGATTGCACGTGCAGTACCCCAAATTGGAATTAGGATGTCCGACCAAGCATCTTTTTCCATCTCCCTGTTCCAAAAATCCATGCCATATACACGTCCCCTGATAGGTAACGTAACAGGTATTACACTGATAGGAATGAGTAGTACAACTTAATACACCACTCCTATCTGGTGGCACCTTAGATTGCACGTGCAGTGCCCCAAATTCCAAGTAGTAGGTCTGACCAAGCATCTTTTTCCTCTCCCTGTTCCAAAAATCCATGCCATATACACGTCCCCTGATAGGTAACGTAACTGGTATTAAACTGATAGAAATGAGTAGTACAACTTAATACACCTCTCCTATCTGGTGGCACCTTAGATTGCACGTGCAGTGCCCCAAATTCCAAGTAGTAGGTCTGACCAAGCATCTTTTTTCCATCTCCCTGTTCCAAAAATCCATGCCATATACATGTCCCCTGATAGGTAACGTAACTGGTATTAAACTGATAGAAATGAGTAGTACAACTTAATACACCTCTCCTATCTGGTGGCACCTTAGATTGCACGTGCAGTGCCCCAAATTCGAAGTAGTAGGTCTGACCAAGCATCTTTTTCCTCTCCCTGTTCCAAAAATCCATGCCATATACACGTCCCCTGATAGGTAACGTAACAGATATTACACTGATAGGAATGAGTAGTACAACTAAATACACCACTCCTATCTGGTGGCACCTTAGATTGCACGTGTGGTTCCCCAATTCCAAGTAGTAGGTCTGACCAAGCATCTTTTTCCATCTCCCTGTTCCAAAAATCCATGCATGTACACGTCCCCTGATAGGTAACGTAACAGGTATTAAACTGATAGGAATGAGTAGTACAACTTAATACACCACTCCTATCTGGTGGCACCTTAGATTGCACGTGCAGTGCCCCAAATTCCAAGTAGTAGGTCTGACCAAGCATCTTTTTCCTCTCCCTGTTCCAAAAATAAATGCCATATACACGTCCCCTGATAGGTAACGTAACAGATATTACATTGATAGGAATGAGTAGTACAACTAAATACACCACTCCTATCTGGTGGCACCTTAGATTGCACGTGCAGTGCCCCAAATTAGAAGTAGGGGGTCCGACCAAGCATCTTTTTTCCATCTCCCTGTTCCAAAAATCCATGTCATATACACGTCCCCTGATAGTTAACGTAACAGGTATTAAACTGATAGGAATGAGTAGTACAACTTAATACACCTCTCCTATCTGGTGGCACCTTAGATTGCACGTGCAGTGCCCCAAATTCCAAGTAGTAGGTCTGACCAAGCATCTTTTTCCATCTCCCTGTTCCAAAAATCCATGCCATATACACGTCCCCTGATAGGTAACGTAACAGGTATTAAACTGATAGGAATGAGTAGTACAACTTATTACACCACTCCTATCTGGTGGCACCTTAGATTGCACGTGCGGCGCCCCAAATTCCAAGTAGTAGGTCTGACCAAGCATCTTTTTCCATCTCCCTGTTCCAAAAAATCCATGCCTTTTACACGTCCCCTGATAGGTAACGTAACAGGTATTAAACTGATAGGAATGAGTAGTACAACTTAATACACCTCTCCTATCTGGTGGCACCTTAGATTGCATGTGCAGTGCCCCAAATTCGAAGTAGTAGGTCTGACCAAGCATCTTTTTCCTCTCCCTGTTCCAAAAATCTATGCCATATACACGTCCCCAGATAGGTGACGTAACAGGTATTACACTGATAGGAATGAGTAGTACAACTTAATACACCACTCCTATCTGGTGGCACCTTAGATTGCACGTGCAGTGCCCCAAATTCCAAGTAGTACGTCTGACCAAGCATCTTTTTCCATCTCCCTGTTCCAAAAATCCATGCCATATACACGTCCCCCTGATAGGTAACGTAACAGGTATTACACTGATAGGAATGAGTAGTACAAACTTAATACACCACTCCTATCTGGTGGCACCTTAGATTGCACGTGCAGTTTCCCAAATTCCAAGTAGTAGGTCTGACCAAGCATCTTTTTCCATCTCCCTGTTCCAAAAATCCATGCCATATACACGTCCCCTGATAGGTAACATAACAGGTATTACACTGATAGGAATGAGTAGTACAACTTAATACACCACTCTATCTGGTGGCACCTTAGATTGCACGTGCAGTGCCCCAAATTCCAAGTAGTACGTCTGACCAAGCATCTTTTTCCATCTCCCTGTTCCAAAAATCCATGCCATATACACGTCCCCTGATAGGTAACGTAACAGGTATTAAACTTATGGAATGAGTAGTACAACTTAATACACCACTCCTATCTGGTGGCACCTTAGATTGCACATGCGGTGCCTCAAATTCCAAATAGTAGGTCTGACCAAGCATCTTTTTCCATCTCCCTATTCCAAAAATCCATGCCATATACTCGTCCCCTGATAGGTAACGTAACAGGTATTAAACTGATAGGAATGAGTTGTACAACTTAACACACCACTCCTATCTGGTGGCACCTTAGATTGCACGTGCAGTGCCCCAAATTCCAAGTAGTAGATCTGACCAAGCATCTTTTTCCTCTCCCTGTTCCAAAAATCCATGCCATATACACGTCCCCTGATAGGTAACGTAACAGGTATTAAACTGATAGGAATGAGTAGTACAACTTAATACACCACTCCTATCTGATGGCACCTTAGATTGCACGTGCAGTGCCCCAAATTGGAATTAGGATGTCCGACCAAACATCTTTTTCCATCTCCCTGTTCCAAAAATCCATGCCATATACACGTCCCCTGATAGGTAACGTAACAGGTATTAAACTGATAGGATGAGTAGTACAACTTAATACACCACTCCTATCTGGTGGCACCTTAGATTGCACGTGCAGTGCCCCAAATTCCAAGTAGTACGTCTGACCAAGCATCTTTTTCAATCTCCCTGTTCCAAAAATCCATGCCATATACACGTCCCCTGATAGGTAACGTAACAGGTATTAAACTGATAGGAATGAGTAGTACAACTTAATACACCACTCCTATCTGGTGGCACCTTAGATTGCACATGCGGTGCCCCAAATTCCAAGTAGTAGGTCTGACCAAGCATCTTTTTTCCATCTCCCTGTTCCAAAAATCCATTCCATATACATGTCCCCTGATAGGTAACGTAACTGGTATTAAACTGATAGAAATGAGTAGTACAACTTAATACACCACTCCTATCTGGTGGCACCTTAGATTGCACGTGCAGTGCCCCAAATTCCAAGTAGTAGATCTGACCAAGCATCTTTTTCCTCTCCCTGTTCCAAAAATCCATGCCATATACACGTCCCCTGATAGGTAACGTAACAGATATTACACTGATAGGAATGAGTAGTACAACTAAATACACCACTCCTATCTGGTGGCACCTTAGATTGCACGTGTGGTTCCCCAAATTCCAAGTAGTAGGTCTGACCAAGCATCTTTTTCCATCTCCCTGTTCCAAAGATCCATGCCATATACACGTCCCCTGATAGGTAACGTAACAGGTATTAAACTGATAGGAATGAGTAGTACAACTTAATACACCTCTCCTATCTGGTGGCACCTTAGATTGCACGTGCAGTGCCCCAAATTCCAAGTAGTAGGTCTGACCAAGCATCTTTTTCCTCTCCCTGTTCCAAAAATAAATGCCATATACACATCCCCTGATAGGTAACGTAACAGATATTACACTGATAGGAATGAGTAGTACAACTAAATACACCACTCCTATCTGGTGGCACCTTAGATTGCACGTGCAGTGCCCCAAATTAGAAGTAGGAGGTCCGACCAAGCATCTTTTTCCATCTCCCTGTTCCAAAAATCCATGTCATATACACGTCCCCTGATAGTTAACGTAACAGGTATTAAACTGATAGGAATGAGTAGTACAACTTAATACACCTCTCCTATCTGGTGGCACCTTAGATTGCACGTGCAGTGCCCCAAATTCCAAGTAGTAGGTCTGACCAAGCATCTTTTTCCATCTCCCTGTTCCAAAAATCCATGCCATATACACGTCCAATGATAGGTAACGTAACAGGTATTAAACTGACAGGAATGAGTAGTACAACTTATTACACCACTCCTATCTGGTGGCACCTTAGATTGCACGTGCGGTGCCCCAAATTCCAAGTAGTAGGTCTGACCAAGCATCTTTTTCCATCTTCCTGTTCCAAAAATCCATGCCTTTTACACGTCCCCTGATAGGTAACGTAACAGGTATTAAACTGATAGGAATGAGTAGTACAACTTAATACACCTCTCCTATCTGGTGGCACCTTAGATTGCACGTGCAGTGCCCCAAATTCCAAGTAGTAGGTCTGACCAAGCATCTTTTTCCATCTTCCTGTTCCAAAAATCCATGCCTTTTACACGTCCCCTGATAGGTAACGTAACAGGTATTAAACTGATAGGAATGAGTAGTACAACTTAATACACCTCTCCTATCTGGTGGCACCTTAGATTGCACGTGCAGTGCCCCAAATTCCAAGTAGTACGTCTGACCAAGCATCTTTTTCCATCTCCCTGTTCCAAAAATCCATGCCATATACACGTCCCCTGATAGGTAACGTAACAGGTATTAAACTGATAGGAATGAGTAGTACAACTTAATACACCTCTCCTATCTGGTGGCACCTTAGATTGCACGTGCAGTGCCCCAAATTCGAAGTAGTAGGTCTGACCAAGCATCTTTTTCCTCTCCCTGTTCCAAAAATCCATGCCATATACACGTCCTATGATAGGTAACGTAACAGATATTACACTGATAGGAATGAGTAGTACAACTAAATACACCACTCCTATCTGGTGGCACCTTAGATTGCACGTGCGGTGCCCCAAATTCCAAGTAGTAGGTCTGACCAAGCATCTTTTTCCATCTCCCTGTTCCAAAAATCCATGCCATATACACGTCCCCTGATAGGTAACGTAACAGGTATTAAACTGATAGGAATGAGTAGTACAACTTAATACACCTCTCCTATCTGGTGGCACCTTAGATTTCACGTGCAGTGCCCCAAATTCCAAGTAATAGATCTGACCAAGCATCTTTTTCCTCTCCCTGTTCCAAAAATCCATGCCATATACACGTCCCTGATAGGTAACGTAAAAGATATTACACTGATAGGAATGAGTAGTACAACTAAATACACCACTCCTATTTGGTGGCACCTTAGATTGCACGTGCAGTGCCCCAAATTAGTAGTAGGAGGTCCGACCAAGCATCTTTTTCCATCTCCCTGTTCCAAAAATCCATGCCATATACACGTCCCCTGATAGGTAACGTAACAGGTATTAAACTGATAGGAATGAGTAGTACAACTTAATACACCACTCCTATCTGGTGGCACCTTAGATTGCACGTGCGGTGCCCCAAATTCCAAGTAGTGGGTCTGACCAAGCATCTTTTTCCATCTCCCAGTTCCAAAAATCCATGCCATATACACGTCCCCTGATAGGTAACGTAACAGGTATTAAACTGATATGAATGAGTAGTACAACTTAATACACCACTCCTATCTGGTGGCACCTTAGATTACACGTGCGGTGCCCCAAATTCGAAGTAGTAGGTCTGACCAAGCATCTTTTTCCTCTCCCTGTTCCAAAAATCTATGCCATATACACGTCCCCAGATAGGTGACGTAACAGGTATTACACTGATAGGAATGAGTAGTACAACTTAATACACCACTCCTATCTGATGGCACCTTAGATTGCACGTGCAGTGCCCCAAATTCGAAGTAGTAGGTCTGACCAAGCATCTTTTTCCATCTCCCTGTTCCAAAAATCCATGCCATATACACGTCCCCTGATAGGTAACGTAACAGGTATTAAAATGATAGGAATGAGTAGTACAACTTAATACACCTCTCCTATCTGGTGGCACCTTAGATTGCACGTGCAGTGCCCCAAATTCGAAGTAGTAGGTCTGACCAAGCATCTTTTTCCTCTCCCTGTTCCAAAAATCCATGCCATATACACGTCCCATGATAGGTAACGTAACAGATATTACACTGATAGGAATGAGTAGTACAACTAAATACACCACTCCTATCTGGTGGCACCTTAGATTGCACGTGTGGTTCCCCAAATTCCAAGTAGTAGGTCTGACCAAGCATCTTTTTCCTCTCCCTGTTCCAAAAATCCATGCCATATACACGTCCCATGATAGGTAACGTAACAGATATTACACTGATAGGAATGAGTAGTACAACTAAATACACCACTCCTATTTGGTGGCACCTTAGATTGCACGTGCAGTGCCCCAAATTAGAAGTAGGAGTTCCGACCAAGCATCTTTTTCCATCTCCCTGTTCCAGAAATCCATGCCATATACACGTCCCCTGATAGGTAACGTAACAGATATTACACTGATAGGAATGAGTAGTACAACTAAATACACCACTCCTATCTGGTGGCACCTTAGATTGCACGTGTGGTTCCCCAAATTCCAAGTAGTAGGTCTGACCAAGCATCTTTTTCCATCTCCCTGTTCCAAAAATCCATGCCATGTACACGTCCCCTGATAGGTAACGTAACAGGTATTAAACTGATAGGAATGAGTAGTACAACTTAATACACCACTCCTATCTGGTGGCACCTTAGATTGCACGTGCAGTGCCCCAAATTCGAAGTAGTAGGTCTGACCAAGCATCTTTTTCCTCTCCCTGTTCCAAAAATCCATGCCATATACACGTCCCATGATAGGTAACGTAACAGATATTACACTGATAGGAATGAGTAGTACAACTAAATACACCACTCCTATCTGGTGGCACCTTAGATTGCACGTGTGGTTCCCCAAATTCCAAGTAGTAGGTCTGACCAAGCATCTTTTTCCTCTCCCTGTTCCAAAAATCCATGCCATATACACGTCCCATGATAGGTAACGTAACAGATATTACACTGATAGGAATGAGTAGTACAACTAAATACACCACTCCTATTTGGTGGCACCTTAGATTGCACGTGCAGTGCCCCAAATTAGAAGTAGGAGTTCCGACCAAGCATCTTTTTCCATCTCCCTGTTCCAGAAATCCATGCCATATACACGTCCCCTGATAGGTAACGTAACAGATATTACACTGATAGGAATGAGTAGTACAACTAAATACACCACTCCTATCTGGTGGCACCTTAGATTGCACGTGTGGTTCCCCAAATTCCAAGTAGTAGGTCTGACCAAGCATCTTTTTCCATCTCCCTGTTCCAAAAATCCATGCCATGTACACGTCCCCTGATAGGTAACGTAACAGGTATTAAACTGATAGGAATGAGTAGTACAACTTAATACACCACTCCTATCTGGTGGCACCTTAGATTGCACGTGCAGTGCCCCAAATTCCAAGTAGTAGGTCTGACCAAGCATCTTTTTCCTCTCCCTGTTCCAAAAATAAATGCCATATACACGTCCCCTGATAGGTAACGTAACAGATATTACATTGATAGGAATGAGTAGTACAACTAAATACACCACTCCTATCTGGTGGCACCTTAGATTGCACGTGCAGTGCCCCAAATTAGAAGTAGGGGGTCCGACCAAGCATCTTTTTCCATCTCCCTGTTCCAAAAATCCATGTCATATACACGTCCCCTGATAGTTAACGTAACAGGTATTAAACTGATAGGAATGAGTAGTACAACTTAATACACCTCTCCTATCTGGTGGCACCTTAGATTGCACGTGCAGTGCCCCAAATTCCAAGTAGTAGGTCTGACCAAGCATCTTTTTCCATCTCCCTGTTCCAAAAATCCATGCCATATACACGTCCCCTGATAGGTAACGTAACAGGTATTAAACTGATAGGAATGAGTAGTACAACTTATTACACCACTCCTATCTGGTGGCACCTTAGATTGCACGTGCGGTGCCCCAAATTCCAAGTAGTAGGTCTGACCAAGCATCTTTTTCCATCTCCCTGTTCCAAAAATCCATGCCTTTTACACGTCCCCTGATAGGTAACGTAACAGGTATTAAACTGATAGGAATGAGTAGTACAACTTAATACACCTCTCCTATCTGGTGGCACCTTAGATTGCATGTGCAGTGCCCCAAATTCGAAGTAGTAGGTCTGACCAAGCATCTTTTTCCTCTCCCTGTTCCAAAAATCTATGCCATATACACGTCCCCAGATAGGTGACGTAACAGGTATTACACTGATAGGAATGAGTAGTACAACTTAATACACCACTCCTATCTGGTGGCACCTTAGATTGCACGTGCAGTGCCCCAAATTCCAAGTAGTACGTCTGACCAAGCATCTTTTTCCATCTCCCTGTTCCAAAAATCCATGCCATATACACGTCCCCTGATAGGTAACGTAACAGGTATTACACTGATAGGAATGAGTAGTACAACTTAATACACCACTCCTATCTGGTGGCACCTTAGATTGCACGTGCAGTTTCCCAAATTCCAAGTAGTAGGTCTGACCAAGCATCTTTTTCCATCTCCCTGTTCCAAAAATCCATGCCATATACACGTCCCCTGATAGGTAACATAACAGGTATTACACTGATAGGAATGAGTAGTACAACTTAATACACCACTCCTATCTGGTGGCACCTTAGATTGCACGTGCAGTGCCCCAAATTCCAAGTAGTACGTCTGACCAAGCATCTTTTTCCATCTCCCTGTTCCAAAAATCCATGCCATATACACGTCCCCTGATAGGTAACGTAACAGGTATTAAACTTATGGAATGAGTAGTACAACTTAATACACCACTCCTATCTGGTGGCACCTTAGATTGCACATGCGGTGCCCCAAATTCCAAATAGTAGGTCTGACCAAGCATCTTTTTCCATCTCCCTATTCCAAAAATCCATGCCATATACTCGTCCCCTGATAGGTAACGTAACAGGTATTAAACTAATAGGAATGAGTTGTACAACTTAACACACCACTCCTATCTGGTGGCACCTTAGATTGCACGTGCAGTGCCCCAAATTCCAAGTAGTAGATCTGACCAAGCATCTTTTTCCTCTCCCTGTTCCAAAAATCTATGCCATATACACGTCCCCAGATAGGTGACGTAACAGGTATTACACTGATAGGAATGAGTAGTACAACTTAATACACCACTCCTATCTGATGGCACCTTAGATTGCACGTGCAGTGCCCCAAATTGGAATTAGGATGTCCGACCAAACATCTTTTTCCATCTCCCTGTTCCAAAAATCCATGCCATATACACGTCCCCTGATAGGTAACGTAACAGGTATTAAACTGATAGGAATGAGTAGTACAACTTAATACACCACTCCTATCTGGTGGCACCTTAGATTGCACGTGCAGTGCCCCAAATTCCAAGTAGTACGTCTGACCAAGCATCTTTTTCCATCTCCCTGTTCCAAAAATCCATGCCATATACACGTCCCCTGATAGGTAACGTAACAGGTATTAAACTGATAGGAATGAGTAGTACAACTTAATACACCACTCCTATCTGGTGGCACCTTAGATTGCACATGCGGTGCCCCAAATTCCAAGTAGTAGGTCTGACCAAGCATCTTTTTCCATCTCCCTGTTCCAAAAATCCATTCCATATACATGTCCCCTGATAGGTAACGTAACTGGTATTAAACTGATAGAAATGAGTAGTACAACTTAATACACCTCTCCTATCTGGTGGCACCTTAGATTGCACGTGCAGTGCCCCAAATTCCAAGTAGTAGATCTGACCAAGCATCTTTTTCCTCTCCCTGTTCCAAAAATCCATGCCATATACACGTCCCCTGATAGGTAACGTAACAGATATTACACTGATAGGAATGAGTAGTACAACTAAATACACCACTCCTATCTGGTGGCACCTTAGATTGCACGTGTGGTTCCCCAAATTCCAAGTAGTAGGTCTGACCAAGCATCTTTTTCCATCTCCCTGTTCCAAAGATCCATGCCATATACACGTCCCCTGATAGGTAACGTAACAGGTATTAAACTGATAGGAATGAGTAGTACAACTTAATACACCTCTCCTATCTGGTGGCACCTTAGATTGCACGTGCAGTGCCCCAAATTCCAAGTAGTAGGTCTGACCAAGCATCTTTTTCCTCTCCCTGTTCCAAAAATAAATGCCATATACACATCCCCTGATAGGTAACGTAACAGATATTACACTGATAGGAATGAGTAGTACAACTAAATACACCACTCCTATCTGGTGGCACCTTAGATTGCACGTGCAGTGCCCCAAATTAGAAGTAGGAGGTCCGACCAAGCATCTTTTTCCATCTCCCTGTTCCAAAAATCCATGTCATATACACGTCCCCTGATAGTTAACGTAACAGGTATTAAACTGATAGGAATGAGTAGTACAACTTAATACACCTCTCCTATCTGGTGGCACCTTAGATTGCACGTGCAGTGCCCCAAATTCCAAGTAGTAGGTCTGACCAAGCATCTTTTTCCATCTCCCTGTTCCAAAAATCCATGCCATATACACGTCCAATGATAGGTAACGTAACAGGTATTAAACTGACAGGAATGAGTAGTACAACTTATTACACCACTCCTATCTGGTGGCACCTTAGATTGCACGTGCGGTGCCCCACATTCCAAGTAGTAGGTCTGACCAAGCATCTTTTTCCATCTTCCTGTTCCAAAAATCCATGCCTTTTACACGTCCCCTGATAGGTAACGTAACAGGTATTAAACTGATAGGAATGAGTAGTACAACTTAATACACCTCTCCTATCTGGTGGCACCTTAGATTGCACGTGCAGTGCCCCAAATTCCAAGTAGTACGTCTGACCAAGCATCTTTTTCCATCTCCCTGTTCCAAAAATCCATGCCATATACACGTCCCCTGATAGGTAACGTAACAGGTATTAAACTGATATGAATGAGTAGTACAACTTAATACACCACTCCTATCTGGTGGCACCTTAGATTGCACGTGCGGTGCCCCACATTCGAAGTAGTAGGTCTGACCAAGCATCTTTTTCCTCTCCCTGTTCCAAAAATCTATGCCATATACACGTCCCCAGATAGGTGACGTAACAGGTATTACACTGATAGGAATGAGTAGTACAACTTAATACACCACTCCTATCTGATGGCACCTTAGATTGCACGTGCAGTGCCCCAAATTCGAAGTAGTAGGTCTGACCAAGCATCTTTTTCCATCTCCCTGTTCCAAAAATCCATGCCATATACACGTCCCCTGATAGGTAACGTAACAGGTATTAAACTGATAGGAATGAGTAGTACAACTTAATACACCTCTCCTATCTGGTGGCACCTTAGATTGCACGTGCAGTGCCCCAAATTCGAAGTAGTAGGTCTGACCAAGCATCTTTTTCCTCTCCCTGTTCCAAAAATCCATGCCATATACACGTCCTATGATAGGTAACGTAACAGATATTACACTGATAGGAATGAGTAGTACAACTAAATACACCACTCCTATCTGGTGGCACCTTAGATTGCACGTGCGGTGCCCCAAATTCCAAGTAGTAGGTCTGACCAAGCATCTTTTTCCATCTCCCTGTTCCAAAAATCCATGCCATATACACGTCCCCTGATAGGTAACGTAACAGGTATTAAACTGATAGGAATGAGTAGTACAACTTAATACACCTCTCCTATCTGGTGGCACCTTAGATTTCACGTGCAGTGCCCCAAATTCCAAGTAATAGATCTGACCAAGCATCTTTTTCCTCTCCCTGTTCCAAAAATCCATGCCATATACACGTCCCTGATAGGTAACGTAAAAGATATTACACTGATAGGAATGAGTAGTACAACTAAATACACCACTCCTATTTGGTGGCACCTTAGATTGCACGTGCAGTGCCCCAAATTAGAAGTAGGAGGTCCGACCAAGCATCTTTTTCCATCTCCCTGTTCCAAAAATCCATGCCATATACACGTCCCCTGATAGGTAACGTAACAGGTATTAAACTGATAGGAATGAGTAGTACAACTTAATACACCACTCCTATCTGGTGGCACCTTAGATTGCACGTGCGGTGCCCCAAATTCCAAGTAGTGGGTCTGACCAAGCATCTTTTTCCATCTCCCAGTTCCAAAAATCCATGCCATATACACGTCCCCTGATAGGTAACGTAACAGGTATTAAACTGATATGAATGAGTAGTACAACTTAATACACCACTCCTATCTGGTGGCACCTTAGATTACACGTGCGGTGCCCCAAATTCGAAGTAGTAGGTCTGACCAAGCATCTTTTTCCTCTCCCTGTTCCAAAAATCTATGCCATATACACGTCCCCAGATAGGTGACGTAACAGGTATTACACTGATAGGAATGAGTAGTACAACTTAATACACCACTCCTATCTGATGGCACCTTAGATTGCACGTGCAGTGCCCCAAATTCGAAGTAGTAGGTCTGACCAAGCATCTTTTTCCATCTCCCTGTTCCAAAAATCCATGCCATATACACGTCCCATGATAGGTAACGTAACAGATATTACACTGATAGGAATGAGTAGTACAACTAAATACACCACTCCTATCTGGTGGCACCTTAGATTGCACGTGCGGTGCCCCAAATTCCAAGTAGTAGGTCTGACCAAGCATCTTTTTCCTCTCCCTGTTCCAAAAATCCATGCCATATACACGTCCCATGATAGGTAACGTAACAGATATTACACTGATAGGAATGAGTAGTACAACTAAATACACCACTCCTATCTGGTGGCACCTTAGATTGCACGTGCGGTGCCCCAAATTCCAAGTAGTAGGTCTGACCAAGCATCTTTTTCCATCTCCCTGTTCCAAAAATCCATGCCATATACACGTCCCCTGATAGGTAACGTAACAGGTATTAAACTGATAGGAATGAGTAGTACAACTTAATACACCTCTCCTATCTGGTGGCACCTTAGATTTCACGTGCAGTGCCCCAAATTCCAAGTAATAGATCTGACCAAGCATCTTTTTCCTCTCCCTGTTCCAAAAATCCATGCCATATACACGTCCCTGATAGGTAACGTAACAGATATTACACTGATAGGAATGAGTAGTACAACTAAATACACCACTCCTATTTGGTGGCACCTTAGATTGCACGTGCAGTGCCCCAAATTAGAAGTAGGAGTTCCGACCAAGCATCTTTTTCCATCTCCCTGTTCCAGAAATCCATGCCATATACACGTCCCCTGATAGGTAACGTAACAGGTATTAAACTGATAGGAATGAGTAGTACAACTTAATACATTACTCCTATCTGGTGGCACCTTAGATTGCACGTGCGGTGCCCCAAATTCCAAGTAGTGGGTCTGACCAAGCATCTTTTTCCATCTCCCTGTTCCAAAAATCCATGCCATATACACGTCCCCTGATAGGTAACGTAACAGGTATTAAACTGATAGGAATGAGTAGTACAACTTAATACACCACTCCTATCTGGTGGCACCTTAGATTGCACGTGCGGTGCCCCAAATTCGAAGTAGTAGGTCTGACCAAGCATCTTTTTCCATCTCCCTGTTCCAAAAATCCATGCCATTTACACTACCCTGATAGGTAACGTAACAGGTATTAAACTGATAGGAATGAGTAGTACAACTTAATACACCTCTCCTATCTGGTGGCACCTTAGATTTCACGTGCAGTGCCCCAAATTCCAAGTAATAGATCTGACCAAGCATCTTTTTCCTCTCCCTGTTCCAAAAATCCATGCCATATACACGTCCCTGATAGGTAACGTAAAAGATATTACACTGATAGGAATGAGTAGTACAACTAAATACACCACTCCTATTTGGTGGCACCTTAGATTGCACGTGCAGTGCCCCAAATTAGAAGTAGGAGGTCCGACCAAGCATCTTTTTCCATCTCCCTGTTCCAAAAATCCATGCCATATACACGTCCCCTGATAGGTAACGTAACAGGTATTAAACTGATAGGAATGAGTAGTACAACTTAATACACCACTCCTATCTGGTGGCACCTTAGATTGCACGTGCGGTGCCCCAAATTCCAAGTAGTGGGTCTGACCAAGCATCTTTTTCCATCTCCCTGTTCCAAAAATCCATGCCATATACACGTCCCCTGATAGGTAACGTAACAGGTATTAAACTGATATGAATGAGTAGTACAACTTAATACACCACTCCTATCTGGTGGCACCTTAGATTACACGTGCGGTGCCCCAAATTCGAAGTAGTAGGTCTGACCAAGCATCTTTTTCCTCTCCCTGTTCCAAAAATCTATGCCATATACACGTCCCCAGATAGGTGACGTAACAGGTATTACACTGATAGGAATGAGTAGTACAACTTAATACACCACTCCTATCTGATGGCACCTTAGATTGCACGTGCAGTGCCCCAAATTCGAAGTAGTAGGTCTGACCAAGCATCTTTTTCCATCTCCCTGTTCCAAAAATCCATGCCATATACACGTCCCCTGATAGGTAACGTAACAGGTATTAAAATGATAGGAATGAGTAGTACAACTTAATACACCTCTCCTATCTGGTGGCACCTTAGATTGCACGTGCAGTGCCCCAAATTCGAAGTAGTAGGTCTGACCAAGCATCTTTTTCCTCTCCCTGTTCCAAAAATCCATGCCATATACACGTCCCATGATAGGTAACGTAACAGATATTACACTGATAGGAATGAGTAGTACAACTAAATACACCACTCCTATCTGGTGGCACCTTAGATTGCACTTGCGGTGCCCCAAATTCCAAGTAGTAGGTCTGACCAAGCATCTTTTTCCATCTCCCGCTTCCAAAAATCCATGCCATATACACGTCCCCTGATAGGTAACGTAACAGGTATTAAACTGATAGGAATGAGTAGTACAACTTAATACACCACTCCTATCTGGTGGCACCTTAGATTGCACGTGCGGTGCCCCAAATTCCAAGTAGTGGGTCTGACCAAGCATCTTTTTCCATCTCCCTGTTCCAAAAATCCATGCCATATACACGTCCCCTGATAGGTAACGTAACAGGTATTAAACTGATATGAATGAGTAGTACAACTTAATACACCACTCCTATCTGGTGGCACCTTAGATTACACGTGCGGTGCCCCAAATTCGAAGTAGTAGGTCTGACCAAGCATCTTTTTCCTCTCCCTGTTCCAAAAATCTATGCCATATACACGTCCCCAGATAGGTGACGTAACAGGTATTACACTGATAGGAATGAGTAGTACAACTTAATACACCACTCCTATCTGATGGCACCTTAGATTGCACGTGCAGTGCCCCAAATTCGAAGTAGTAGGTCTGACCAAGCATCTTTTTCCATCTCCCTGTTCCAAAAATCCATGCCATATACACGTCCCCTGATAGGTAACGTAACAGGTATTAAAATGATAGGAATGAGTAGTACAACTTAATACACCTCTCCTATCTGGTGGCACCTTAGATTGCACGTGCAGTGCCCCAAATTCGAAGTAGTAGGTCTGACCAAGCATCTTTTTCCTCTCCCTGTTCCAAAAATCCATGCCATATACACGTCCCATGATAGGTAACGTAACAGATATTACACTGATAGGAATGAGTAGTACAACTAAATACACCACTCCTATCTGGTGGCACCTTAGATTGCACGTGCGGTGCCCCAAATTCCAAGTAGTAGGTCTGACCAAGCATCTTTTTCCATCTCCCTGTTCCAAAAATCCATGCCATATACACGTCCCCTGATAGGTAACGTAACAGGTATTAAACTGATAGGAATGAGTAGTACAACTTAATACACCTCTCCTATCTGGTGGCACCTTAGATTTCACGTGCAGTGCCCCAAATTCCAAGTAATAGATCTGACCAAGCATCTTTTTCCTCTCCCTGTTCCAAAAATCCATGCCATATACACGTCCCTGATAGGTAACGTAACAGGTATTACACTGATAGGAATGAGTAGTACAACTAAATACACCACTCCTATTTGGTGGCACCTTAGATTGCACGTGCAGTGCCCCAAATTAGAAGTAGGAGTTCCGACCAAGCATCTTTTTCCATCTCCCTGTTCCAGAAATCCATGCCATATACACGTCCCCTGATAGGTAACGTAACAGGTATTAAACTGATAGGAATGAGTAGTACAACTTAATTCACCACTCCTATCTGGTGGCACCTTAGATTGCACGTGCGGTGCCCCAAATTCCAAGTAGTGGGTCTGACCAAGCATCTTTTTCCATCTCCCTGTTCCAAAAATCCATGCCATATACACGTCCCCTGATAGGTAACGTAACAGGTATTAAACTGATAGGAATGAGTAGTACAACTTAATACACCACTCCTATCTGGTGGCACCTTAGATTGCACGTGCGGTGCCCCAAATTCGAAGTAGTAGGTCTGACCAAGCATCTTTTTCCATCTCCCTGTTCCAAAAATCCATGCCATTTACACTACCCTGATAGGTAACGTAACAGGTATTAAACTGATAGGAATGAGTAGTACAACTTAATACACCACTCCTATCTGGTGGCACCTTAGATTGCACGTGCAGTGCCCCAAATTGGAATTAGGATGTCCGACCAAGCATCTTTTTCCATCTCCCTGTTCCAAAAATCCATGCCATATACACGTCCCCTGATAGGTAACGTAACAGGTATTAAACTGATAGGAATGAGTAGTACAACTTAATACACTTCTCCTATCTGGTGGCACCTTAGATTGCACGTGCAGTGCCCCAAATTCGAAGTAGTAGGTCTGAACAAGCATCTTTTTCCATCTCCCTGTTCCAAAAATCTATGCCATATACACGTCCCCAGATAGGTGACGTAACAGGTATTACACTGATAGGAATGAGTAGTACAACTTAATACACCTCTCCTATCTGGTGGCACCTTAGATTGCACGTGCAGTGCCCCAAATTGGAATTAGGATGTCCGACCAAACATCTTTTTCCATCTCCCTGTTCCAAAACTCCATGCCATATACACGTCCCCTGATAGGTAACGTAACAGGTATTAAACTGATAGGAATGAGTAGTACAACTTAATACACCACTCCTATCTGGTGGCACCTTAGATTGCACGTGCGGTGCCCCAAATTCCAAGTATTGTGTCTGACCAAGCATCTTTTTCCATCTCCCTGTTCCAAAAATCCATGCCATATACACGTCCCCAGATAGGTAACGTAACAGGTATTAAACTGATAGGAATGAGTAGTACAACTTAATACACCACTCCTATCTGGTGGCACCTTAGATTGCACGTGCGATGCCCCAAATTCGAAGTAGTAGGTCTGACCAAGCATCTTTTTCCATCTCCCTGTTCCAAAAATCCATGCCATTTACACTACCCTGATAGGTAACGTAACAGGTATTAAACTGATAGGAATGAGTAGTACAACTTAATACACCACTCCTATCTGGTGGCACCTTAGATTGCACGTGCAGTGCCCCAAATTGGAATTAGGATGTCCGACCAAGCATCTTTTTCCATCTCCCTGTTCCAAAAATCCATGCCATATACACGTCCCCTGATAGGTAACGTAACAGGTATTAAACTGATAGGAATGAGTAGTACAACTTAATACACCTCTCCTATCTGGTGGCACCTTAGATTGCACGTGCAGTGCCCCAAATTCGAAGTAGTAGGTCTGACCAAGCATCTTTTTCCATCTCCCTGTTCCAAAAATCTATGCCATATACACGTCCCCAGATAGGTGACGTAACAGGTATTACACTGATAGGAATGAGTAGTACAACTTAATACACCTCTCCTATCTGGTGGCACCTTAGATTGCACGTGCAGTGCCCCAAATTGGAATTAGGATGTCCGACCAAACATCTTTTTCCATCTCCCTGTTCCAAAAATCCATGCCATATACACGTCCCCTGATAGGTAACGTAACAGGTATTACACTGATAGGAATGAGTAGTACAACTTAATACACCACTCCTATCTGGTGGCACCTTAGATTGCACGTGCAGTGCCCCAAATTCCAAGTAGTACGTCTGACCAAGCATCTTTTTCCATCTCCCTTTTCCAAAAATCCATGCCATATACACGTCCCCTGATAGGTAACGTAACAGGTATTAAACTGATAGGAATGAGTAGTACAACTTAATACACCACTCCTATCTGGTGGCACCTTAGATTGCACATGCGGTGCCCCAAATTCCAAGTAGTAGGTCTGACCAAGCATCTTTTTCCATCTCCCTGTTCCAAAAATCCATGCCATATACACGTCCCCTGATAGGTAACGTAACAGGTATTAAACTGATAGGAATGAGTAGTACAACTTAATACACCTCTCCTATCTGGTGGCACCTTAGATTGCACGTGCAGTGCCCCAAATTTGAAGTAGTAGGTTTGACCAAGCATCTTTTTCCTCTACCTGTTCCAAAAATCCATGCCATATACACGTCCCCCGATAGGTAACGTAACAGATATTACACTGATAGGAATGAGTAGTACAACTAAATACACCACTCCTATCTGGTGGCACCTTAGATTGCACGTGCAGTGCCCCAAATTCGAAGTTGTAGGTCTGACCAAGCATCTTTTTCCATCTCCCTGTTCCAAATATCTATGCCATATACACGTCCCCAGATAGGTGACGTAACATGTATTACACTGATAGGAATGAGTAGTACAACTTAATACACCTCTCCTATCTGGTGGCACCTTAGATTGCATGTGCAGAGCCCCAAATTAGAAGTAGGAGGTCCGACCAAGCATCTTTTTCCATGTCCCTGTTCCAAAATTCCATGCCATATACACGTCCCCTGATAGGTAACGTAACAGGTATTACACTGATAGGAATGAGTAGTACAACTTAATACACCTCTCCTATCTGGTGGCACCTTAGATTGCACGTGCAGTGCCCCAAATTAGAAGTAGGATGTCTGACCAAGCATCTTTTTCCATCTCCCTGTTCCAAAAATCCATGCCATATACAGGTCCCCTGATAGGTAACGTAACAGGTATTACACTGATAGGAATGAGTAGTACAACTTAATACACCACTCCTATCTGGTGGCACCTTAGATTGCACGTGCAGTGCCCCAAATTCGAAGTAGTAGGTCTGACCAAGCATCTTTTTCCATCTCCCTGTTCCAAAAATCCATGTCATATACACGTCCCCTGATAGGTGACGTAACAGGTATTACACTGATAGGAATGAGTAGTACAACTTGATACACCTCTCCTATCTGGTGGCACCTTAGATTGCATGTGCAGTGCCCCAAATTAGAAGTAGGAGGTCCGACCAAGCATCTTTTTCCATCTCCCGCTTCCAAAAATCCATGCCATATACACGTCCACTGATAGTGGACGTAACAGGGATTAAACCGATAGGAATAGTAATACTTAACAGTACACACCTTATATTAACGCAGACAGAGGCAACGCGTATAATCTTCCATGCTGTGCAGTGGAAGCCCCCAGAATCTGACCTGTGTATAATCTTCCATGCTGGGCAGTGGAAGCCCCCAGACTCTGACTTGTGTATAATATTCCATGCTGGGCAGTGGAATCCCCCAGACTCTGGGAGTCTGAAGAAGAGGAGTCAGAGGAGGAAGGTGGCTTTGAGGAGGTGGAAGACCAAACACAGCAGGCGTCCCAGGGGGCTTGTTGTCACCTTTCAGGGACCCTTGGTGGCTGGGTGGAGGAAGAGACCTTCAATGACATCAGTGAGGACAAGGAACGGGACATGGCTAGCTTGGTATCCAACCTTGTGCAAATGGGGAGTTTGCGGTTGTGCAAAGGGACTGTTTGCGGTTGTTTGCGGTGCATTAGATGGGGAGATTGGTCTGTTACTGTGAAGCGGGTGTAACCCTTACACTACCTGATCGATACAACATCATACCTGATGTTTTAAAGCATGTTATTCCAAACAATTTAGGAATGTTAGGTGATTTATGCCCTTTTATGGCTTAAAATTAGACTCTGCATCAACTATGTAATTTTCCGTGGGAGTTTTGCCATGGATCCCCCTCGCGAACATTTGATGGGAGTTTGGGTCCGCTGTTCGCGAACTGAAAATTTGATGTTCGCGACATCACTAGTCCCCTGATGAATCCGAAACATTAGCGACGGGGAAACGCGCGTCGGGAACGGGAGCTAGCAGGCTGCGGGGGTAAGCTTTCCCATTTTAGTATACAATAACCTCATGCCCAGTGCTGAGCTAACCCTTCCATTACTATAAGTTAACAGCTCACTCATTTATTTCCAAGTACACTTGGTCTTATGGGATATAATATATCTTGATTAGTGAACCAGTTATTTTGATAGCCGGGATAGTGGATTTTTGATTACAGCATTGTGCTGTTTTATCAAAACATTCAGTTAATTTTGACTTGTGGTAATTATCTCTATGTTGACCAAGCAAGACCACACATAAGCTCAAAAAATTACTAGTTATTTGGTCAGTTTCCTTAGGGAACATATTGAGATCTACCTCAACAAGCAACACTAGCAACTGCAAGCTGTCATCTGTCTTTTCAACTAGACAGGTGCTGGTTTAGTTTATTTCAACATTATTCAGTGTGGTGTATTTTACGATATTTATAAGGGGTAATTTATAACAGCTTATCCCCTGAGTTCAGCCTGCTTTCGATATACTGTATAGTATATCTTATATTTATATCTATACTACTGCACATATACATTTTTGTAAATGTTTTTTCTATAATATAGTATATTTTTTTAGCTTTTTTCTTTAATTTGTTGCTACAATATTTTCACATAGAGTCTTGTGAGTTTCTATGGTGTGCTGGGGAAAGGCACTGTAGATCCAGTAGGAATTCATTATTTACAATGTTATTTGCATTATCCTATTTTGTGTTCATCACTTTTTGGTTGCTGCATTTGTTATATTGGCGGCCATTATACATATATAGTTTTTTTTTCTTTCTACTTGTTATACTTTACCTTGATTGAAGTGTTGTTCTTGTCCGAACGACAGAAGGTCCCATTCTGCCAATCCTAATCCGCTGGTCTTCTTGTAGAGTCTGTTTGAAAAAGAAAGTGAAATGGTTAATTGTATATTTTTTCTTTTTGATTTAGCAAAGCATGGTCTTTTTCAGCATGTAATGTATTTTTCTATGTTACCTCTTCTTTCTTCGTGTTCTTTAAAATGGATTCTGGTTCACAGTGCACGGTGCAAATTCTTGAGTGACGCTGTTGATGCAAAGTCTGTTTGAATAGTAAGAAAACGGGAAATATTCAGCTTTAGGTTACATATGTATTAGTGTCATATTATTTTTTGCTATGAGTTGCAGTAAATTAATGTCATTTAAATATACTTGTTTAATTAGTTTCAATTAACATTAGTTTGTTTTCGGGCGTACACACATAAATGTGCGTGTCACATGTCACTATACATGAATCATATTTTCATAGTTAAAGTTGTTTTTGTTTTTTTTCCTGTCTTGATAATAAAATGTAATATAATATAGCTTACCTCTCAGTTGTAATTTGCACAGTGTAAAGTAGGAAATTAGTAAACAATTATCTTCTCAAGTAACAGCAGCAGTTAACTATCCAGTCACTCCGTTCATTACCTGAGTAGAAATGTAGAATTTTCTGGAAAGTAGGCAGTATTTATAAACTTTCAGGTGCCTCAGACCGTTAGAATGCAATACGCATGCGCTATTTGCGTTCCATCCGCCATTTTATGCGTAGTAGTTTTCAAAATGGTGGTTAATATCAGTGTAGTACGTACCGCATCGTATGTGTTTCAGTTTTGTGAGTCACTGTAGTATAGTTACACAGTTTTGCGAGACACTGTAGTTATAGTTAGTTTGTGTTTATTTCTATTGTTTTTGATGTTTATATGCGCGCCGTTTTCGGATGTTTTTTGCGTGTTGGGAATGGGTCGTTTCTTAGCCGTATTTTTTTTGCGAGGCGGACAAATTTTTTGTGAGGGACGCAGTTGTTCTACGCGTATGACGCAGACGATTTTTTTCTAAGTCGTGCGTGTGTGTGTTAACCGCGTGTGATGCTCCTTTTAGTTTTTTTTTTAAGTTGTGCGTGTGTGTGTTAACCGCGTGTGAGGCGCCTTTGAGTTTTTTTTGTAAGTCGTGCGTGTGTATTAGCCGACTTTGGATCTTCCAACACCGCAAATGTGGCCCCTCGGTTCGCAAGGATCCCCATTTGCTGGGAACTGCGTCCCTCGCTTCGCGAGGGACGCAGTTCTTGCGGGCTCGATACGCGAGCGTGCAAGTGTGAGCAACAGCTCGTATGCTCACAACTATATATGTGTTGCCCCAAAGCCTTAGGGAAGTGGTGTATTACAGTTTAAATTGTATACAGATATAAGAGAATCTTTTTACTTATTTGAGATAAGTTATCCTTTCGATTTAATCATTACAAAGTCTCCCTACAGAATATCACTTTATTATACATCCTCTATAATTATTTTACTTTAATAGAACCTATTGTTTTTGGTTCTATTATCATAAGCACTAGCACTTTCCTTTCATTTATAGCACGTTTTTTATCTCTAGCACTTTATTAAACTGCACTTATAGTGATGTATTTTATCAAATTCATCTGGCACTGACACTTCACATATTCTGGATTTATTATACTATGTCCAAGCAAATAATGAATACAATATGCTGCCTCTGCTATTTTAAAACATTTTTTTTATCTCTATTCATTTATTAAAAGCTAAGTTTTAATTTTCATTCTCTCTAGAAATCTACATTTAAGTCTATATAGGTGTGCACTAAAATAGGGGTCTCTGTTGTTTCCTTTGTTGTTTACTATTATATTTATCCCTAGTAGCACCCTATTAGTTCATTCACTTGTCTTACCTTGAGCTACCTTTTGCTTTTTTTTATTATATTTTATATTTAAGAACTTAGTTCTTCAGTGGTATAGCTCGGTCATTACATACTATACAGATTTCGTGTCTATAAGAGGATACCATGGCCCTCATTCAATTGCAATCTGGCCAATTGAATAGGGTGCTAAATAAGCACATAACATATACTTTTTAAAGAAGTTTTTAGTTAGTAAACATCTATCCAAAAGCAAGGTTTTCACTAACTAAAAACTTAAAAAAAAAATATGCTATGTGCTTATTTAGAGCCCTATTCAATTGGCCAAAATTGCAATTGAATGAGGCCCCATGGCAGGATTTTTATCCCAAAATTGGGACCCTGCTACATGGACTAATGAAGTGAAATCAGTATTTTCTAATAAATTACAAACAAGTAGAACAAATGAACCTAACCTCAAAATAGAATTTATGGAACTTAATAGAATTTACAAAAAACAATATCAAGTTTGGTGGGAAGTAGCAAGCTGGGAGAATTATTTAACCAATAAATTGGTACCTAGAGGGTTGCGAATAAACCTGTTTCCCACGATTAAAGATCTCTCAGATGATTTTATAAAAAAATGGGATTCTGTGTTACTTAAATGTTCACAAGAACTGATGAACTTACTGCTAGAATGAGAACAAAAACAGCTAACAGAAACTGAGGTGTTGCTGAAAAACAAAATTGAAAAAAAATAAGAATTTAAGTCTAATAATGACTTTATTGAATATGAAAATAATCTAGAAAAATATATAGATACGTTCAGAAAATTATTGATGGAAAGAAAACACAATAAATTTCAAAGAGACCTTAATGACTTTGAAACAGGCATTATCTTCAGAAGACCTAATAAATATTGAAATCCACACAATAGACTAGAAGATGGCCTAACTTCAGAATCAGAGTGGTCAGACTTTGAACAAAAAGATGGTAATTCCATGAATAAATCATCTGATAGAGTCATGAGAACTAACAATGTAAGAATAGTTTTTTTTAGACACACAACCAAAACTAAAAAAAGGTCCAAGTCTGCCAAAACCACACAAAAGATTCAAGAAACATTGAATCCTTTGCAGATTTTTAATTTATCGAGTTGTCAGTTGTCTAATGAACATGTATCGTTATTAAAAAAAGGTTTAAGTTTCTCGCCCACTGAAGTATTTAAAATCTTCGAATGGGTAAAAGATGTGAACGTATTCGCCCGTAAATTAGCACTGAAAAAGTTTTTTTTTTAAAACAACTCAACAGACCAACCTAATAAAAAGATGACTAATACACAAGATGACCCACTAATAGAGGACAATTCTAAGGACTTAGTGGGACCGTTTTCAAAGTGTAAACCTAAAAGTAAATACACTCAACCACTATCTATTAGTCCTAATATAGAAGTGTTTGTTCAAAATGTAGTTAAGGACTTGGAAGAACTGTCCCACAAAAAAAAAACTAATTCAAATTTATCATATGGGGAAAAGAAAGCCCTCAAAGATCTATCTGAGAATAAGAATATCACCATTAAAAATGCAGATAAAGGAGGGAACTTAGTTATCCTCAACACAAAGGATTGCATTGAAGAAAATCTAAGACTTTTAAATAATAAAGAATGTTACAATAAACTAAGTCAAGATCCCACCATAAGGTTTATAAATGAACTAAGTGATATCGGTTTAAAAGATAAAATCATTTCTAAACAAGAATTTGAATTCTTAAATGTGACTAATCCAAAAGTGGCCACCTTCTATTCCATTCCCAAGATTCATAAAAATTTGACTAATCCTCCAGGAAGACCAATAGTCTCAGGCATAGGCTGTCCTACTGAAAATCTAAGTAAATACATAGATTCCATTCTTAGAGAACATGTTGTTACTTTAACTTCTTATGTTAAAGATACAAAAGATGTTCTCATGAAATTAAATGGTGTAACTATAAATGAACATTCACTGTTAGTATATCTGGATATTAAATCCCTCTATACTAATATACAGTGGATATAAAAAGTCTACACACCCCTGTTAAAATGTCAGGTTTCTGTGCTGTAAAAAAAATAGACAAAGATAAATCATTTCAGAACTTTTTCCACCTGTAATGTGACCTATAAACTGTACAACTCAATTGAAAAACAAACTGAAGATATATCTTTGTCTTGTTTTTTTACAGCACAGAAATCTGACATTTTAACAGGAGTGTGTAGACTTTTTATATCCACTGTACGACATCAGAGAGGACTTCATGCAGTAGAGTACTTTTTACAAAAAAAAGGCAATGTTTATAGTAAACATTACAATTTTATGATGAAATCAATGGAATACGTGTTAACACACAATTATTTTGTATTTTTACAATCTTTTTACCATCAAATCCAAGGTACAGCGATGGGTACGGCCTGTGCACCCACGTATGCAAATTTGTATTTAGGATGGTGGGAAGAGCAAATTGTATATAGCGAAGACATGGATATCTACACTCAATATGTGGAACTATGGATTCGCTATATACTGTAGATGATATTATGATACTTTGGAATGGTACAAACGAACATCTACAGAAATGTATAACAAATTTGAACAATAATGATATGGGTCTGTATTTAACCTCAGACATTAATGAACAAACAATGACTTTTCTGGACCTAAGGATTAGTAAACAAGATGATGGCACTTTAAAAACTAATACATATAGGAAACCTACAGCTACAAACAATTTACTATATGCAGAAAGTAGCCATCCAAAAAGTTTGCTTTCTGGAATTCCTGTAGGTCAATATTTAAGGATTAAGAGAAACTGTTCTGAAGAACAAGACTTTGAAAAAGAGGCGAAAGAATTACAATTTCGCTTCCAACAACGTGGATATAAGAAAACGATATTGAAAAAGGCCTACCATAAAGCCAAAGATGTTAACAGAAAATATCTGCTGACAGAGAAAAAAAACGAAGAAGATAACTATGTTCGATGCATAGGAACATATAATGATAAATGGTTTGAAGTAAAAAAAATCTTCAATAAACATTGGCAGATATTACGTGATGATAAAGACATCAAACTGTATCTAAAGGAGTAGGCACAAATTACAAGCAAAAGATCTAGTCATTTAAAGGATATATTATCTAAGAGCCATTTGGAGTTACCAAAAAATACAACTTGGTCACAACCACTAAATGGACGCTATAAATGCCAGACATGTAAAGCCTGCCAATATATTAAACCGGCAACATTTTTTACCTCTCATGACAAAAAAACAGATTTATAAAGTGAAATATTTAATCACTTGTAAAACAGAAAGAGTTGTATATTTAATATCTTGTCAATGTGGCACGAGGTACGTAGGTAAAACCTACAGAGAATTTAGAAGGAGGGTGCTGGAACATGTCTATAGCATTAAAAATGGTTTCGATACCCCTGTTGCACTACATGTCAACAATAGACATAATGGAGATGTGAAAACACTATCCTTTATGACAATAGATCATGTGCAAAAGACCATCACAAGAGGGAATTTAGATAAAGAACTTTTGAAAAAAGAGGCAAAATGGATTTATGCATTAAGTACCAAGAAACCTTTAGGCCTAAAGGAAGGCTTTACGTTTACTCCATTTATTTAAAACCATCTATAACAAGGTAATCTTGAGAATTGTACAGAATTTCTGTGAATATGATTCATGATAACTAATGATAGCTTGTCTAAATATAATATTTAAAAGAGATAAGAGACATCTATCTAGAAAGAATATATACACATATTAGATGCATGTAAATTTGGAATATTGAATGTATCTTTTTAATATAGTGTGTAAAGTTATTTGATTATTTGAAGACTTGAGACTTAGTATATTCCAATATTTGCTTCTAACTAAATATAATATGGCAGGTTTCATGGAATACAGTAGCCATGTAACGTTCTCTAATCTAGCACTATTCAGTGTAATTTAGCCATATGAATATATAATAATGTAGCTTTATGAAGCATTATTTTTTGGGGATATATATTTGACAGATTTAGGCTTATGGTCTATTATTATATTATATATTCTAATATCACAACAAGTGAAATATGATGAGAGACTTTATAATGACACAGGAAATAGAATATGTTTTATACATATTTCCCTTATAATATAATAACTTAAAGTACTCCTATTAATCCTTTATTTCTTAGGATCAATTCAGAAATATGTAGCCAATTAAATTATTGATACCATGATATAAGATGTTAAATTACATTTTTTATAGCCTAAACATTAAGGCACTCTTCACTAATCTGCCCTTTATAGGGGTCTTGCTTCCTCTCCATTTTTTTACTGACTTTGTGTTCACAATGCATCTTTAACATAGTATGTAAATTCGATAGTAATGAAATATAGGAATCTCTAGTTTTAAGCTTTTGTATAATCACGTTATTTTACTTGTACACCGTTACCATGGCAATTCAAGGCTATAAAGGGAAGCCTCAGGAACATGGAGGTGACCCTTGATAAAATCTAGAAACTTGCGTTGGGACAGACACAGGAGAGCGCGCGTGTTTATGACGTCATTGCGAGGCATCTAAACCGCGTGGCACACAGTTACTGAGCTCCGATTATCAGAATTGCACTATTAGAAACAACACAGGAGCTTATTCAGTCACTTAGAGTTACTTGAAACTATTAGAGTAATGCCCCAAAGCCTTAGGGAAGTGGTGTATTACAGTTTAAATTGTATCCAGATATAAGGGAATCTTTTTACTTATTTGAGATAAGTTATCCTTTCGATTTAATCATTACAAAATCTCCCTACAGAATATCACTTTATTATACATCCTCTATAATTATTTCACTTTAATAGAACCTGTTGTTTTTGGTTCTATTATCATAAGCACTTTCCTTGCATTTATAGCACTTTTTTTTATCTCTAGCACTTTATTAAACTGCACTTATAGTGATGTATTTTTCAAATTCATCTGGCACTGACACTTCATATATTCTGGATTTATTATATTATGTCCAAGCAATTAATGAATACAATATCCTGCCTCTGCTATTTAAAAAAAAAAAACATTTTTTAACTCTATTCATTTATTAAAAGCTAAGTTTTAATTTTCATTCTCTCTAAAAATCTACATTTGAGTCTATATAGGTGTGCACTAAAATAGGTGTCTCTGTTGTTTCCTTTGTTGGTTACTATTATATTTATCCCTAGTAGCACCCTATTAGTTCATTCACTTGTCTTACCTTGAGCTACCTTTTGCTTTTTTTTTGCTGCTTTTTTTTAATTATAAGTGATATAACAATGCTTAAATATCAAGATGCTGTGAAAGCATCAGATATTTTTTACTACTACTTGGTACCCAGAACATTTACTATTTGTCTCCGCTCTTTTTTCAAATATATGTTCTGTTAATTAAATGATGCAAATCCTCAAACAATCCGGGTTAATTCCAGGTTGTGAAGCAACAAAACACGAAAAATGCCAAGGGGGGTGAATACTTTTGCAAGGCACTGTACGTATATATAATTCTAAAGTCTACCGCCATCCCAGTTTCATTTCACCAGCCCGCACTGTGTTCCCTACATATAAATGTAATCATATACAGTCAGGTTTAAATTATCTAAACATATGAGACCAGGGCCCCTTAATATTATGTAGCATTAGCTAAGGGCCTGCTATAAAATAATTCAAACATATAAATAATTAGCTAGGGTCCCCTACATTGAAATAAGTATGCACATATTCGACCATGGTCCTGTGCAATCAAATAATTGTGTACATATTCACATATTTATGTCCTCCCTAATACTATATGGGCCTCATTCTATTATCGACCGTAGGCGCTGCGGGGCCGCAAGGACCGGCCGCAAGCTATTCGGCTATTCTATTCCCCTCCGGCCGGGGCTTCCGGCAGGCTTGCGGCCGGCGCCTTGCTATCTCTTGCGGCCGCTCACGCCGGAGGAAAGCCTTTGATCTAAAACGGCCGCAAGGAAATCGGCCGCAAGAAAATCCTATTTGCTATTCTATTGCTCCGGGAACCCTCTCTGCAAGGCTAAAAGCGAGCCGCAGCTTACTTGCAGGAAAGAGGTCCCGCTAGCACCAATTAAGCACGAAATATAGCCCAAATAAAGCCATCCTGCACTTTGAGGAGACTATAAAGTGATTTTAGGTGTTAGCAAAAATAGCACAAAATTCCCCTATACTCAAATCCGTAATAAAAATTTTTTTTAATATATGTCAAATATCCATGTAAAAAGTCCAGAGGGCTTGGAGCACCTCAGACCCGCCCAGGCTGCGGCCGGAAAATAAACAGTTAATGTAAACTGGGGTTTGGGCTGATGTGCAAGCTTGAGAGTGAGTTACTATTAATCCTCATGTCCCCCAATATGATCCCTAGCATTTACAGAGCTTTACAGTGCAGGCTTGAATTTATTTTTGACTTTACATTTTTCTGAGCTTACAGAAGAGGAGATCCTTTAATTGAATTGCAAGGTAACGAGACCCCCGCAAGGAATCGCAGCCTTACGGCCCTTTTACGGCCGATAATAGAATGAGGCCCTATATATGC
>CM050175.1:9469656-9558487 GCA_027410445.1 Discoglossus pictus
CTCTGTAACATTGATAGTGACAGAAAATCTTACAATTTTACTCCCGTCATTTTTGACGGGCAAGTCGCTAGTATGTATATATATATATATATATATATGTATGTGTGTGTAACCGAATATAGTGACAGGCACTTCAGAACTACAGACTTATAACAACACTAGCGACTTGCCCATCAAAAATGACGGCAATACAATTTGAAGCCTGGCAATGGTGTTTGCCACACATTGCGAGGCTCCCCACCTGCCTTGCGATGAGCGCCTTGGCACCAATTGCAGGAATTGCAATGAGCGCCTTTGGTGTTCATTGTGAGCCTCTTCCCCTTCTGCTTTACTGGCCTTGTGATGAACGCCTTCGGTGCTCATTAGTGTGTCGCGAACATAAAATTTTCGGTTCGCGAACCGGGAACGCGAACCGCCGCAAATGTTTGCGAACCGGCGAACACGGCGAACCGCCATAGACTTCAATGGGCAGGCGAATTTTAAAACCCACAGGGACTCTTTCTGGCCACAATAGTGATGGGAAAGTTGTTTCAACGGGACTAACACCTGGACTGTGGCATGCCGGAGGGGGATCCATGGCAAAACTCCAAAGGAAAATTACATAGTTGATGCAGAGTCTGGTTTTAAGCCATAAAGGGCATAAATTACCTAACATTCCTAAATTGTTTGGAATAACGTGCTTTAAAACATCAGGTATGATGTAGTATCGATCAGGTAGTGTAAGGGTTAGGCCCGCTTCACAGTGACAGACCAAACTCCCCTTTTAACGCACCGCAAACAACCACAAACAGTCCATTTGCACAACCGCAAACTCCCCATTTGCACAAGGTTGGATACCAAGCTAGCCATGTCCCATTCCTTGTCCTCACTGATGTCATTGAAGGTCTATTCCTCCACCCAGCCACCAAGGGTCCCCGAAAGGTGACAACAAGCCCCCTGGGACGCCTGCTGTGTTTGGTCTTCCACCTCCTCAAAGCAACCTTCCTCCTCTGACTCCTCTTCTTCAGACTCCTCTCACTGCATTGCCTCTCTCTGCATTATTATATGGTGTGTTAAGTAGTACTACTCTTATAAGTTTAAAACCTGTTACAGCACCTATCAGGGGGCGTGTATAAGGCCTGGATTTTTAGAACCAGGAGATGGAAAAAGATGTTTTCTTGGTCGTATCACTTCAATTTTGGGGCACGGTACGTGCAGTCAAAGGTGCCACCAGATAGGAGTGACGTGTTTGTAAGTACTACTCTTATCAGTTTAATACTTGTTACATCACCTATCAGGGGGCGTGTATAAGGCCTGGATTTTTAGAACCAGGAGATGGAAAAATATGTTTTCTTGGTCGTATCACTTCAATTTTGGGGCACTTTGTGACATTAGCTTCTTACGCTCAAACATGTCCTTTACAGGCACCTGACTATGGGCAGATGAGCAGGAACTGCTCAAGGCGAGAGACGGAGTGGCGGATGGTTGAGAGAGGGCAAGGAGGACAGCAGTGGTTGATGTGAATGAAGATGCTGCACCAGGAGGAGGATGGCGGCTTTAAATTTGTGTGCTGCTTGTACTCATGTGTTGGTCTGGAGTCACCCAAACATTAGGTCTCAACCTGTAGAGTATAAGGGAACCAGGCTACTCTAGACCTCATTCATCATTACAGGTTTTGACAGATCGGTACTATGCGTCCAAGCTACTGTGACAACAGATATGAGTGGCACTGTGCACTTGCAGAAGTTGGATAGAGTAGACGCTGTAGGTCTGACACACACGCTTGCAGACAACTAACTGCTATTGCAGTAGAAAAAATGTTTTTGGTTTTAAATGTACACTACTGTTACACCAGATATGAGTGGTGTGTTAAGTAGTACTACTCCTATCAGTTTAATCCCTGTTATGTGCCTTTTTTTTTGGTTTGGTTGTTGAAGCCACAGTGCAGCACCAGAGGCCAGAAAAATTAGGCATGTACACATGCCTGAAAAATTAGGTATTGTTGATCTTGCAGCGAGCAGAGAAGAAGGTAGGCCTGATTCAACGCCCCATCCCTGCATATCCACACTCAGAGATTGAGGGGGCGACCCTTACAAGGCCACGGGCTGGAGATATAAAGGGGGGCCATCCCAAATAAGCACACAAGCGGGGACAAAGGTAGTAAAGGGGACATAGAGGCCCATGGACTGACGGTCACCATCTTGGCAGGAAAAGGGCCCAACAATTAAGCCAAACTGACCCAGCACAGGCAGCTACTTGAGTCAAACGCTGTACAATTACACCTTAATAAAGCTGAAACATGCAGCAGCAGGGATTCTAAACGGCCACACTGGGACAAGGGGGCTAACAGCCCACACAGTCTCTGCACCACTCTTTTTAACAGATAACCCAAGGGGCTAATCAGGGACCTTGCCCACAAAAAAAAAGCTGAATTTTATTGGAGGAATTATTAGTGTCTTTACCCCCCAAGAGAGGACATAATATACG
This sequence comes from Discoglossus pictus, assembly GCA_027410445.1. Classification (NCBI taxonomy): domain Eukaryota; kingdom Metazoa; phylum Chordata; class Amphibia; order Anura; family Alytidae; genus Discoglossus; species Discoglossus pictus. The sequence goes on from CM050175.1 coordinate 9,472,123, forward strand.
GTATCTTTAGACTACCTGATGGCCAAACCTCCTTTAGCCCCAATGCTATCCAAGAAACATTTCAAAACTTCGATCAGACCATATATTCATCCCAATCCCGCTGCAGCGGATCTGACAGAGTCCTTCCTACTACAGCAAGAAGTCCACAAAATACCTGTACCTCAATTGGACAGCTTGAACCTAGACATATCCCAAGAGGAAGTTAAATCTACAATCCAAGATCTTAAATTTGGCAAGTCCCCAGGGCCAGACGATTTTACTCATCTGTACTATAAGAAATTTGAGCCCTTGCTTACCCCCGCACCTAACATCTTTGTTTAACGCTATACTAAATGGACAACCTATGCTCCCTTAATTGAATCAGGCCGACCTCATAGTCTTTCCAAAAGAGGGTAGGGACCCGAATCTCAAACTGTATTACAAGGCAGCGCAGCTGGCTTTCATTCCTCTGGCGCATTCTCCAAAACACATCAGCTGCTCTGGGTATTTATGGAAAATGTAAGCATGTCACCTTATACATGGGATACAGTAATATGGATTCCAGGCATGTATACTTTTTTGGGAACCTTGAAAAACCCAATGATTAAGCAGCAAATTAAAAATATGGACGTAGATGAACTAGACACAAAAACTGGACACTCGGGTATCAGATCTTACCCCATCGTACCTAATCCCCACTTTAAGATACATCTTCCGGAAAGCTCTCTCAGTTGGTGGAAGTCTCAGAACCTACTAAGGGTTGGTCCATGGTGGCAAGACGACAAAATAATGACCTTTGAGTGGGTGAGAGATAGATACAATTTACCCCTGGCTGAACACTATAATTTTTGCAGGATACATCATTTTATATATACGATAAGTGGTAGGGGAACCCCCCAAAGAAACACCTGGCTACTCAAAATGGAGCAGCTCATGTTTTAGGATCAGTGGTAATGAGGCTACATTTATTCATGTCTGGTGGGAGTGTTCGGCAGTCATAAGACTATGGGAAGAAACATGCTTACTAGCTTCTAAAATGTTTAAGATTGACCTAATAAAATATTTTTTGAAAGAAAAAATACACATAGCTAGTAGTTGGAAAACCCCAAATTAAAACTTTCAGGAATTAATAAAAAAAATCAACTATTTACTGCTCAACGAGAGATTTAACCATGTAGTCTTGGATAGAATCACCCAGTTCCAGACAATTTGGGATCCCTGGATAACATCCCCATTTAGTGCCCCCCTAATATAATAAAACATTTGTTAATGGTTGAAGCGACTCGGGGGTAAGGACCAGAGTGGGGGAGCCCTGGAGGAGACCCTTCAGAAGCAACCGGCGGCAAAATTATCCGAGGAAAGGAGAGGTCGCCTACTGAAGCCTGCCCTAGGGTAACCCAAGGGCGATTGAGCAGGTTAGATATTGTAAATAATAAGCTACTGCTGGAGTGATGATAGATAATAGGACTTTACTATTGTCTGTTTTAACATGTCTTAGGTTTCTCTTAAAAATTGCAATCACAGTAAAAAAAAAAGAAAATGTATTAACCAAAAAAGTAAAAAAAAGAAGGCCTAGCCACCTAATTTTAACAACATGTCTTCATTGTAAATATGTATTTTTGCACAACTGTTGTGTTATGCAAGACTGTTCAATATGCTTTCTTTTCCATTACATGCCGTACGCCTTCTGGCATAAAAATTGAAATTCAAAAATTAGATATTGTTGCAGCCGCTGCTGTTGCAGCGGCCAGAAAAATTGACCTTTGTTCCCCAGGCAGAAAGTGCCATAAAACATTGCCTCTTCTTGAACCCTAGTTGGTGGCGGATAATTCACGCAAGTCATCCGGCATTCACAGATAACAGACAGCAGCGTGTGGACCATTTATAGCCGAAGGCAGCTCATCTCATCAGGCCTTTTTCAGTCGAATGTATCGCCCAGTGTCAGTCCCTTCGGGATCCATCCCTCATTCATCTTTATAAAGGTGAGGCAATCTAGACTTTTTTGCCCTAGGCGACTTCTCTTCTCGGTGACAAAACCTCCTGCTGCACTGAAGGTCCTTTCTGACAGGACACTTGAAGCGGGGCAGGCCAGAAGTTCAATTGCAAATTGGGATAGCTCAGGCCACAGGACTAGCCTGCATACCCAGTAGTCAAGGGGTTCATCGCTCCTCAGAGTGTCGATATCTGCAGTTAAGGCGAGGTAGTCTGCTACCTGTCGGTCAAGTCGTTCTCTGAGGGTGGATCCCGAAGGGCTGATGCGATGCGTAGGACTGAAAAAGGTCTGCATGTCCTCCATCAACAACACGTCTTTTAAACATCCTGTCCTTGCCGGCGTGGTCGTGGGAGGTGGATTACTTTCACCTCTTCCCCTGTTATATTGCCCTTGTGCTGTGACATCACCCTTATATGCTGTGTAAAGCATACTTGTTAATTTGTTTTGGACCTGCTGCATCCTTTCTGACTTGCGGTAATTTGGTAACAAATCAGGCACTTTCTGCTTATACCGGGGGTCTAGTAGCGTGCACACCCAGTACAGGTCGTTCCCCTTCAGCCTTTTTATACGAGGGTCCTGCGACAGGCACGACAGCATGAAAGACCCCATTTGCACAAGGTTGGATGCCGAGCTAGTCATGTCCCGTTCCTCGTCCTCAGTGATCTCGCTGAAGATATGTTCTTCCCCCCAGCCACGTACAACACCACGGGTACCAGATAGGTGACAACGAGCACCCTGGGATGCCTGTTGTGATTGGTCTTCCTCCTCCCCCTCAAAGCCACATTCCTCCTCTGACTCCTCTTCCTCACTGCCGTATCCGGGATGTGGAATAGTATCTGGGGAGCTGGGGGGGTGCCGTTGATGTGGAGCAAGACGCAGCAGCAGAAGAGGACTCAGCTGAGGAGGTTATGGAAGAGGATGGAGTAGGAGGAGTAGAGGAGGTGGCAGCAGGCCTGCCTGCAAGTCGTGGCGGTGTCACCAACTCCTCTGCAGAGCCACGCATTCCATGCTTGGCAGGCGTCAGCAGGTTTGCCCAATGCGCAGTGTAGGTGATATACCTGCCCTGACCATGCTTTGCAGACCAGGTATCAGTGGTCAGATGGACCCTTGCCCCAACACTGTGTGCCAGAGATGCCATTACTTCCTTTTGCACAATTGAGTACAGGTTGGGGATTGATGTATTAACCAAAAAAGTAAAAAAAAGAAGGTATAGCCACCTAATTTTAACAACATGTCTTCATTGTAAATATGTATTTTTGCACAACTGTTGTGTTATGCAAGACTGTTCAATATGCTTTCTTTTCCATTACATGCCGTACGCCTTCTGGCATAAAAATTGAAATTCAAAAATTAGATATTGTTGCAGCCGCTGCTGTTGCAGCGGCCAGAAAAATTGACCTTTGTTCCCCAGGCAGAAAGTGCCATAAAACATTGCCTCTTCTTGAACCCTAGTTGGTGGCGGATAATTCACGCAAGTCATCCGGCATTCACAGATAACAGACAGCAGCGTGTGGACCATTTATAGCCGAAGGCAGCTCATCTCATCAGGCCTTTTTCAGTCGAATGTATCGCCCAGTGTCAGTCCCTTCGGGATCCATCCCTCATTCATCTTTATAAAGGTGAGGCAATCTAGACTTTTTTGCCCTAGGCGACTTCTCTTCTCGGTGACAAAACCTCCTGCTGCACTGAAGGTCCTTTCTGACAGGACACTTGAAGCGGGGCAGGCCAGAAGTTCAATTGCAAATTGGGATAGCTCAGGCCACAGGACTAGCCTGCATACCCAGTAGTCAAGGGGTTCATCGCTCCTCAGAGTGTCGATATCTGCAGTTAAGGCGAGGTAGTCTGCTACCTGTCGGTCAAGTCGTTCTCTGAGGGTGGATCCCGAAGGGCTGATGCGATGCGTAGGACTGAAAAAGGTCTGCATGTCCTCCATCAACAACACGTCTTTTAAACATCCTGTCCTTGCCGGCGTGGTCGTGGGAGGTGGATTACTTTCACCTCTTCCCCTGTTATATTGCCCTTGTGCTGTGACATCACCCTTATATGCTGTGTAAAGCATACTTGTTAATTTGTTTTGGACCTGCTGCATCCTTTCTGACTTGCGGTAATTTGGTAACAAATCAGGCACTTTCTGCTTATACCGGGGGTCTAGTAGCGTGCACACCCAGTACAGGTCGTTCCCCTTCAGCCTTTTTATACGAGGGTCCTGCGACAGGCACGACAGCATGAAAGACCCCATTTGCACAAGGTTGGATGCCGAGCTAGTCATGTCCCGTTCCTCGTCCTCAGTGATCTCGCTGAAGATATGTTCTTCCCCCCAGCTACGTACAACACCACGGGTACCAGATAGGTGACAACGAGCACCCTGGGATGCCTGTTGTGATTGGTCTTCCTCCTCCCCCTCAAAGCCACATTCCTCCTCTGACTCCTCTTCCTCACAATCCTCTTCCAGCGTTGCCGCAGGTCCAGCAAGCGATGCTGATAAGGCTGTTTCTGGTGGTGATGGTGACCACAACTCTTCCTCTTCTTCGTCACGCTCATCTACGGCCTGATCCAGCACTCTTCGCAGGGCACGCTCCAGGAAGAAAACAAATGGTATAATGTCGCTGATGGTGCCTTCGGTGCGACTGACAAGGTTTGTCACCTCCTCAAAAGGACGCATGAGCCTACAGGCATTGCGCATGAGCGTCCAGTAACGTGGCAAAAAAATCCCCAGCTCCGCAGAGGCTGTCCTAGCACCCCTGTCATACAAATACTCGTTAATGGCTTTTTCTTGTTGGAGCAGGCGGTCGAACATTAGGAGTGTTGAATTCCAACGTGTGGGGCTGTCACAAATCAAGCGCCTCACTGGCATGTTGTTTCGCTGCTGGATATCTGAAAAGTGCGCCATGGCCGTGTAGGAACGCCTGAAATGGCCACACACCTTTCTGGCCTGCTTCAGGACGTCCTGTAAGCCTGGATACTTATGGACAAAGCGTTGTACGATCAGATTACACACATGTGCCATGCACGGCACATGTGTCAACTTGCCCAAATTCAATGCCGCCAACAAATTTCTTCCGTTGTCACAAACCACTTTGCCAATCTCTAGTTGGTGCGGAGTCAGCCATTGACCCACCTGTGCGTTCAGGGCAGACAGGAGTGCTGGCCCGGTGTGACTCTCTGCTTTGAGGCAAGTCAACCCCAAGACGGCATGACACTGCCGTATCCGGGATGTGGAATAGTATCTGGGGAGCTGGGGGGTGCCGTTGATGTGGAGCAAGACGCAGCAGCAGAAGAGGACTCAGCTGAGGAGGTTATGGAAGAGGATAGAGTAGGAGGAGTAGAGGAGGTGGCAGCAGGCCTGCCTGCAAGTCGTGGCGGTGTCACCAACTCCTCTGCAGAGCCACGCATTCCATGCTTGGCAGGCGTCAGCAGGTTTGCCCAATGCGCAGTGTAGGTGATATACCTGCCCTGACCATGCTTTGCAGACCAGGTATCAGTGGTCAGATGGACCCTTGCCCCAACACTGTGTGCCAGAGATGCCATTACTTCCTTTTGCACAATTGAGTACAGGTTGGGGATTGCCTTTTGGGCAAAGAAATTTCGGCCGGGTACATTCCACTGCGGTATCCCAATCGCTAAAAACTTTTTGAAGGCCTCAGACTCCACCAGCTTGTATGGTAAAAGCTGGCGGGCCAAGAGTTCAGACAAGCCAGCTGTCAGACGCCAGGCAAGGGGGTGACTTTGTGGCATTGGCTTCTTACGCTGAAACATGCCCTTGACAGACACCTGACTGTGGGGAGATGAGCAGGAACAGCAAGAGGCGAGAGACGGAGTGGTGGAGAGTTGAGAGGGGGCAAGGAGGACAGCAGTGGTTGATGTGGATGAAGATGCTGGACCAGGAGGAGGATGGCGGCTTTGAGTTTGTGTGCTGCTTGTACTCATGTGTTGATCCCATTGGCGTTTGTGCTGTGACATCATGTGCCTTCGCAAAGCAGTTGTACCTAGGTGGGTGTTGGACTTCCCACGACTCAGTTTCTTTTGGCACAGGTTGCAAATGGCATCGCTGTTGTCAGAAGCAGACACACAAAAAAAATGCCACACTGCTGAGCTCAGCGGTGACGGCATTCTGGTGGTGGCAACAGCATGCGTTGATTGGCGTGCTGTCTGGCTGACCCCGGGTGCTGATGCATGCTGTCTGACTGTGCCACTAGCTCGTTGTGATGACCTCCCTCTACTTCCAACTCGTCTCCTCCTCCTCTCTGTCTCCCCATCTGAACTTTCCCCCTGTTCTTCTTCTCTTCTAGCAGGCACCCACGTGACATCCACGGACGCATCGTCATCATCATCACCCGCCTCACTTGTATATGACAATTGAACAAAGGAAGCAGCAGCGGGTACATCATCATCATCATCATCATCACATCGTACGTACATGTGTGTAATGCTGCCTGACTGAGACATATCCCTGTTATCTACATTCTCTGGCAATAATGGTTGCGCATCACTCATTTCTTCAAACTGATGTGTAAATAACTCTTCTGACTGATCAATTGAATTGGCTGTGGTACTAGTGTTGGTGGTGGTGGCAGGTGGGTGAGTTGTAACTTGAGAGGTGCCCGAAGCTAAGCTGGAGGAGGATGGTGCGTCAATGTTCCAAGCGGAAGCTGTAGAAGATTGGGTGTCCTGTGTTAGCCAGTCAACTACGTCCTCTGAACTTTTCAAGTTCAGGGTAACTGGCCTCTGAACACTGGGCATTATTGTAGGGCCAAAGGGAATCACAGCACCACGACCACGACGGCCTCTGCGGGGTGTCCTGCCTCTGCCTGTCATTTTTTTTTTAAATGTGGACTGTTGGTACCCCAACTAGACTGGATTGGTTGAACTTGGCACAGTACTTGTAAGCAGGACACACACTATGGGTAGCGGTCAAGCAAATGAACTTGGATTGACGGTCAGGCAGGCAAATTCACTTACATTTAATAAACAAAAAGTTTGGGTTTTTTAAATGTGGACTGTTGGTACCCCAACTAGACTGGATTGGTTGAACTTGGAACAGTACTTGTAAGCAGGACACACACTATGGGTAGCGGTCAAGCAAATGAACTTGGATTGACGGTCAGGCAAATGCACTTACATTTAATAAACAAAAAGTTTGGGTTTTTTAAATGTGGACTGTTGGTACCCCAACTAGACTGTATTGGTTGAACTTGGCACAGTGTATTTTAAAATGATGAGAAAAACATGTTCTGTAAACTAAATAAAAATCATTTTAGGAGGTTAAGAGAAAAAGAAACCGAATGGGGGGATACCGAGCAGAGCACACCATCTACAGCCCACTGGGAGACAAACTCATCCATTCCCCCAGTGGACAAAGCCAGGTGGTACTCTGCCCGGATACGGGAGCGCACCAGCACCCGGAACATGGCCTCAGGTGACAAGGGAACCCCCCCTATCAAACACTGCTTCCTGGACTTATATATTGCCAGGAGCAGGTTGACGAGGAGGTCCCTGGCCTTATTGCCCCGGGACACTGGGCGCCCAAAAATAAAAATGTGAGGGGAGAAATGCAGCCAGAACTGCAGGAGGAGGCCCCTCAAGAGTGACAAGAGGGGCTGCAGTCTGGCGCAACTAAAATAAATATGATACACAGACTCTCCCTTGCCACAGAATGGACAAGTGGAGGGAGAGTCCGTGAATTTAGCTAAGTACTCTCCTGTGCTCAGTGCACCATGGAGCACTCTCCAACTCAAGTCCCCGGTGCGTCGTGGAACTAAATCAGAATAAAGTTCCCTCCACCGGGGCCTCTTGCCCTCGTCAGCTGGTAGGACCCGCCTCCAGATGGTATCGGGACGGGTCACGAGGGCAAGGAAGTGCACTGTATGGAGCACGAGAGAATATAAGCTCTTCCTCGGCATGCCGCGAAAGCATGCCGAGGGTATGTCCCTCAACTTTGAGAGGTTGGGGACAGGAGGAGCCTGAGGGGAAACACGGGGCTTGTGTCCAATGCAAACAGCCGGAGCAGGGGTGTTGAAAGGTGCATGTGGCACTCCGGCCTGCAAAGCCCCGCGAAGGAAGGTGCGCGAGTCGGGGGAGATGGCATCCCTAATCTCCTGGAGCAAGCGCCCTGAGACTTTGGGCGTCACATATCCCAAACGGAGCGCAAGCTCCTGGGGTGACACCCAATCAGAACGCCCATATTCCAGGAGATCCCCGACTCGGGTCATCCGTGCATGACTAAGGCGGCGGATGATACAGGGGGACTGTAACATTGGAGCCCCCACTGCTGGATTAAATAGCAGGGGCTCCGTGAATATTTCATCCCCCAAAGGCACGCCCTGCCTGATCACGGAGACCATGCTCCAGGCCTTGAGGGTTTCCTGGTAGTATGCCGGCAACACAGAGAGGTCTCTCCCAAACCCCTCGGGCCTGATCAGAAATAATTGCCAGTCATACCCCAGGTTGCGCAACTGGCGATAAAAGCTGGATGCCAGTGCGCACCACTGCGGAGAGGGATCTGCATATAGGTATCTCTGCAGGTACTGAAGGGGGAAGGTGGACAACTGGGAGCACACACAAACTACTCCCTGTCCACCCTCCACCAAAGGCAGACTTGCCACCCCTGCAGAGACCCAATGCCTTCCCATCCAGAGGAAATCTAACAAATTCCTCTGGATATTGGTGACAAACTCGGAGGTCGGACTCAGACAAATCAGCCGGTGCCAGATCTGAGAAGCCACCAGCTGATTCACCACTAGAGTCCGCCCCCTAAGGGAAAGCATTTTTGCTACACCCCTCCATCGTCCCAGACGAGAGAGGACACTGCCCTCTAACTCCCTCCAGTTGTCTGGGACGGAAGCGTCCGCAGCGGACAGGTAGACCCCCAAATATTTAATGACATCTGCCTCCCACGTGATGTCACGAAACGTGGGAGGCAAAGAGTCTACCTGTAAATTACCCTCTAAAAGGCCTGTGCATTTGGACCAGTTGATCTGAGCGGAGGAGGCAGCTGAATATACCTCCTGGCACTGTTTTGCCAGCTCAAGATCAACTGGATCCTGGGCCACGAGGAGCACATCGTCAGCATAAGCTGAAAGGACAATCCGCATGTCTGGATCTTTTAGCACCAGCCCTGTGAGCCTTTTCCTCAGTAGGCAGAGGAAAGGCTCGATGGCCAGTGCATATAACTGTCCAGACAAGGGACATCCTTGACGCACCCCTCGTCCAAATACCAAAGGTGCTGTTAGGGACCAATTGATTTTAAGTAAACACTCTGCAGAGGCGTACAGCGTTCTTATAAAGCCCACAAACTGTGGGCCAAAGCCGTACGCTTGCAGAGTGGCTATGAGGTAACCATGGTCCACCCTGTCAAACGCCTTCTCTTGATCTAAAGAGAGAAAGGTGAGTGACAGACCAGTCCTGCGAGAATAATGCAATAGATCCCGGACCAGAAAGATACTATCAAAGATAGTCCGGCCCGGGATCGCATAGGACTGGTCAGGGTGAACCAATTCTGCCAGCACAGACCCAAGTCTAAGCGAGATGGCTTTAGCTACAATCTTGTAGTCTGTGCTGAGCAGAGAGACCGGTCGCCAGTTCTTAATAAGCCGGAGATCCCCCTTTTTGGGCAGCAGGGCAAGTACTGCCCTGCGACAAGACAGGGGCATCTCCCCGGTCTCCAGGGCTTCCCCAAGGACCAGATGGAAATCAGGTCCCAGAGTCTCCCAGAAAAATTGGAAAAACTCTACAGTCAGTCCGTCCAGTCCTGGAGACTTCTCACAGGACATGGCACGGAGGGCTTCAAAGAGCTCTTGAAAAGATAGTGGTATATCAAGCCGCTCTCTTACACCCTCACTGACTGTGGGGAGCCCCTCCCATAGCACCCTGCAGGCGTCTGGAGAAATGGGATCCGGAGAGTAAAGATCTTTATAAAAGTTCCGGGCTCTATCCCGGATACTCTCCGGATCTGTAAGGGGGTCACCGTCTTCATCTAGAAGACAGGTGATGTGCCTACTGTTACCCCCCTTTTTCTCCAGTGAGTAGAAGAGGCGCGAGCCGCGGTCTAGATCTTTGAGAAAACCTAAGCGGCTGCGCACGTATGCCCCCTTGGCCTGGTGTCGTTCCAGGTCACAGAGGACACCCTTCCTCTCTACATACTCGCTCTGCAGGGATTGGTCCCTACAAGTGAACAGCCTCTGCTCCAGATGGAGTACCTCCCCCCGGAGTGACTCTAACTCAGCTTCGCGCTGCCCACTGCACCCTTGGTATATTCCTGACACAGAAGTCGCAAATGAACCTTGCCTACGTCCCACCACAGTTTTAACGTGGCAAAGTCCCCCTTGCAACCCCTCCAGTCCGTCCAAAACTCCCGGATCAATGTCACGAGCCCCTGGTCCTTCAACAAAGCATTGTTGAAGTGCCAATAGGCAGCTCGTGGCGCTGTTGGCGTTAGCGCCACCGTCACAGACACACAGTTGTGGTCTGTGAACGGAGCCAGCCTAATGGCACAAGAACCGACTCGTGACATATAGTGACTAGATATATATAGTCTGTCAATCCGGGAGTGGGACACCAGACCGGCTCTCACCCTGACGTAGGTGAAACCGTCTGATGCCCCTGGGTTCTGCTCTCGCCAGATGTCCTCCAGGGAGAAGCGGGCGATGATCTCCCGCAGCGCTGACGCAGAAGGCGGGTACGGCTCTGGACTATTCCGGTCCAGAGCGTCGAGGGTGCAATTGAAATCACCCCCGAGTACCAAACACTCATCTGCGTCAACCGTCTCCAAAAACTGGGACAGTCTGGCGAGGAACCTCACTCTCTCTGGCCCTCCAGCAGGGGCATATATATTAACTAGGTTAATGATGCTACCCTGCTCTCGAACCCGGAGGTGGATTAGACGGCCTGGGATAACAGCTTTCACAAGCAGCAGCTCTGGCTGAAAAGACTCTGAGAACAGGGTCACCACTCCACATGACGCCGATGTGAAGTGGCTGAAGAAGACCCTGCCTCTCCACTCCAGTTGCCACGAGGCCTCAGCCTCTGGAGTGGTGTGAGTTTCCTGCAGGAAGCTCACAGAGTACCCTCCCTGATATAAATAGGAGAGTACCTGGAACCTGCGGAAACTGTCTTGACAGCCATTGGTATTTAGCGTGCTGATGTGCAAAGCCATTACTGCGTGTCAGGAATTGTGCGTTCCTCAGAACCTTGAGACTGCTGATAGGACACGCACATTTTATAGAATTTCCGGACGTGGAGATGCTCCGCAGTCCCAGAATTCTTGGCCCTAGTGCTGACCACTAGATATTGCTGGAGAGAGTGGAGAATAAACGACATATTCTTCCACCTCTCCAAGGCCAGCCGCACCTTCCTTTTCTTTTGTCCATGAAGGGTGCTCTCAAGGAATAGATCTATTTCCTTCACAGGGATAACCCACCCAGAATCTGATGTTCCTCCTAGTGGGTCACCCCTGGGCTCCTCTTGGCTGAGGGCTTTTACTCCATCCTCCCCGGCTGGAGTCAGTTTCCTCAGCTTTATTCTCAGGGACCCCCTCTTAGATGATACAGAAGGAGTCCCTTTAGCACCCTTCAAGGTAAATAATGGACCCTTGGATTGCTGCTGCACCCCTGTAGCTTCAGGAGTGCATTCAGGGGTAGCTGGCTGGACAGCAGTGGCTGGCATGGCTTCCTTAATGGAAGCCTTGGAGGCTTTATATGCCTCCTCTGCCAGTTCCACCGCTGCTTGCTCAGCTTGGATGGCACCGATGTTAGGGTCAGTGGACGGCTGAGGAGGGTAGACAGGCTCTCCCATGATGTTAACAGGAAAACCTGTTTTATCACCCTCCCCCATTTCCACTTCCCCTTGTGCCACATCCCCCCTGACAGACAAATCCATGGGGTCCTGAATGCGGTCATGCCTATATTCCCCCCCTCCAGTAGTGACTCGGCCTGGGGCTCTAACAAAGCCCGAGGTACGTCACTAGAGAGTGACACTGGAGGAGGAGACTGACTGGTGCCCTTGAAGCTCAGCACCTCAGGGACACTGACTACCCATTCAGCAGGGGCTCTGTTGGGACCCCCCTCAAAGGCCAGAGGCAGAACCTGATCTTTCTTGTCTACCCCTGCCTCACTTGGGAGACCCTCTTGCCCCTGCTTTTCCTCCAGACCCTTTTCCACATTAACCCCTATAGGGTCTGGAGAGAGAGATGTGTGGTCTGGCACCGGCTGGCTGAGCTTAATAACCGGGCCAGACAATGTCACCGGATGAGGAGGAGATGTTTTGTTCCTCTTCTTGCTTTTAGAGGGAGGTGCTCCACTATAGAGCACTTCCCACTTATCAGCAACCTCCCTGTTGGTTTTATGCTTCCTCTTCCTGGGGACGTCACTCCTGGAAGAGGAGCTGCCACTAGCTGCCTCCCCTGCAGAGGGCTTATTATCCCTCTGCTTACACTGTGCCCCCACACTAACTGATGTAATTATGATGGGGGCAGATTGGTACTTGGGAGATGCAGCTGTGACACTGGGAGGACCGGTGACATTCTTCCCCTTTTTCCCTGTGTCTGCAGTCTTGCTGGAGACCACAGACACAGATGGCTTTTTTGGGGAAGAAGGGGGTTTGGAGGCCGTGGTGGTGGCTTGAGGAACGGCCTCCTTGCCTGAGCTCTGTGGGGGGGCTATGACCCTTGAGGTCCCCGCTGTTATGGGCTCAGCGGGGATGGGTGCTGTACTGACGGAGGTGCCATTTGCTGGGGCTGGGGCATGATGCTTTTCATTAGGACAATTCCTACGTGTATGCCCCAACCCCTTGCAATGATAGCACTGCACCTCCGTAGTGCTGTAAAAAATCCTGTAGAGCACCCCCTCAAATGGAACCCCAAGAGACCCCTCAATGTTTTCTGCGCCCTGAGGCAGGCACATTTGTACCTGCCTCTTGAAAGTGAGCACATGACGAAGTGCTCTCTCTGCACCCCAGGGGAATTTTAATAAATGGTGTTTTTACTTCCCCTAGGGTTAGCAGGTGGGGGCGCAGGAGGGAGTCTGGTAGGAAGGGGGGCACATTAGAGAGTGTTACTTTTGTGCCCAACCCTTCCAGGGGTTCTATTGGGACATATAATCCCCCCACTGTGATGCCTCTCTGTACAAGAATGTGAGCAGCAGCCAGCGTACGGGTAAAGAAAACTGCTTTCCCGTACATTTTGCTGGCTGCTACTAAAACAGAGGGGCTGATGACGTTAGCTGCAGCACGCAGATAGATATCAATGCTGTAGACCCCAGACATCTGACATTTAACCCCATGCTTCATAGTGATCTGCCCCTCAGCCCCAGCGGTGGTATTACTGGGGCCAGCAGAAACCACCTGTGACCAGGTATTAGCCACAGGGGTAGGTCTGCTGGCAGAACCACCAGGAGCTGGGGCTGCCTTATCTGCCTGGGGCCTATGCTGTGCAGTGCTGCAGCTAGGATTTTCAGGGGCCATTATTCCCCCTTTTGACCCCTGAGGCTTCTTAGTGGTCTTATCCCTCATGTTTAGACCCTTTTTCTTTAGTTTATTTGTTTATTTATTTTTTGTTTTATGATTTTTTACTGTTTTCTTTTTTTTTTAAATATAAAAGTGGGAAAAAGAAACAAAAAGACAAAACTAAGGGAGACAAAACTAAGGGAGAGAGAGAGGTGATGCTTGGCAGTGGAAGGGTTAATGGTCTGTTGCAAGGTGACTAATTGCAACAACACAGAGAACACAGAGGCTTTTTAACCCCTCTGTGTCTCTGTGTCAGATGTTAAAAAAAAGCCTTAACAACAAAAAATCTAATTGTTTTCCCCCCCACTGCCTACAAAGATGTTACTTGTCTTCTCTCCCCCAAACCATAAAACCCAACACCAAACAAACAAAACTTCAACAAAACCTAATAAACTTTTTAAAAGAAAAAAAGTCAAAGTAGCAAAGCTCCAGGAGTGAAGGTGTAGTGCTAAGGGAGGGTTGTGGCAAAGTATCCAGGAGACAGCTCACTCTCCTGGGATAGAGAGTTGAGCCTGACCCCCAGAAAACTAAAACTTAAATTTAACTAAGAAAAAAAAACCACAAAAACTCCCAAAAATTAACAACACCGTGCACAAATTGCTTATTAACAAAAAGGTGTTAAAATAAAACTTGTATTTGAGGGACTAAGACCCTAAAAAGCCTTTTGTTTGGAGCTCAAGCATGCACACAACATGCTCTCTGGCACAGTACTTGTAAGCAGGACACACACTATGGGTAGCGGTCAAGCAAATGAACTTGGATTGAAGGTCAATCAGGCAAATGCACTTACATTTAATAAACAAAAAGTTTGGGTTTTTTAAATGTGGACTGTTGGTACCCCAACTAGACTGGATTGGTTGAACTTGGCACAGTACTTGTAAAAAGGACACACACTATGGGTAGCGGTCAAGCAAATGAACTTGGATTGACGGTCAGGCAAATGCACTTACATTTAAAAAAAAAAATTTGGGTTTTTTAAATGTGGACTGTTGGTACCCCAACTAGACTGGATTGGTTGAACTTGGCACAGTACTTGTAAAAAGGACACACACTATGGGTAACGGTCAAGAAAATGAATTTGGATTGACGGTCAGGCAAATGCACTTACATTTAAAAAAAAAAATTGAGTTTTTTAAATGTGGACTGTTGGTACCCCAACTAGACTGGATTGGTTGAACTTGGCACAGTACTTGTAAGCAGGACACACACTATGGGTAGCGGTCAAGCAAATGAATTTGGATTGACGGTCAGGCAAATGCACTTACATTTAAAAAAAAAAATGAGTTTTTTAAATGTGGACTGTTGGTACCCCAACTAGACTGGATTGGTTGAACTTGGCACAGTACTTGTAAGCAGGACACACACTATGGGTAGCGGTCAAGCAAATGAACTTGGATTGACGGTCAGTCAGGCAAATGCACTTACATTTAAGAAAAAAAAAGTTTGGGTTTTTTAAAAGTAGACAACTAGTAAACAATATTATATTGTATGCGTTGTGCACACACAGTATAAGCTGTGACACACACTTGCAAGCAGGGGCTAGCAGGGAGACAGGCAAATGAAGTTATATTACACAGAAAAAAACAAAGAAAAAAAATGATGTTATAGCCCTAAAAAGGGCTTTTTGGGGTGCTGTGTTTACAGCAGAGGTCTGATGAGTCCTTCAGGCACTGCACTGGACACTGAATAAACTTGCCTAGCTATCGTTTTCCCTATTGATGCAGCATCATCCAAACTGTCCCTCCTCTCTGTAAGACTGAAAGGTAATTATGATCCCAAAATGGCTGCTGTCCATGAGGTAGAAGGGTGTAGAAGGGAGTGTATGCTGCTGACTGGCTGGAATGTGTCTGCTGACTGTGACATGCAGGGTCAAAGTTTGCTCAATGATAAAGTATTGAGGGCGGGTCGAATCTCGTATATGTTCGCTGTTCGCCGCGAACGCGAACATGCTATGTTCGCCAAAAAAAGTCCGCGGGCGAACTATTCGCGACATCTCTATTTGTTGGTCGTATCACTTCAATTTTGGGGCACGGCACGTGCAATCAAAGGTGCCACCAGATAGGAGTGGCGTGTTTGTAAGTACTACTCTTATCAGTTTAATACTTGTTAGGTCACCTATCAGGGGGCGTGTATAAGGCCTGGATTTTTAGAACCAGGAGATGGAAAAAGATGCTTTGTTGGTCGTATCACTTCAATTTTGGGGCACGGCACGTGCAGTCAAAGGTGCCACCAGATGGGAGTGGCGTGTTTGTAAGTACTACTCTTATCAGTTTAATACCTGTTACGTCACCTATCAGAGGGTGTGTATAAGGCCTGGATTTTTAGAACCAGGAGATGGAAAAATATGCTTTGTTGGTCGTATCACTTCAATTTTGGGGCACGGCACGTGCAATCAAAGGTGCCACCAGATAGGAGTGGCGTGTTTGTAAGTACTACTCTTATCAGTTTAATACTTGTTACGTCACCTATCAGGGGGCGTGTATAAGACCTGGATTTTTAGAACCAGGAGATGGAAAAGGATGCTGGGTCGGTCCTCCTACTGTCACAGGTACGGGGGGGCGCCCCCTCGTCGGGCTACCTGGTTGATCCTGCCTCAAAGATTAAGCCATGCACGTTTAAATACACACAGCCGGTACAGGGAAACTGCAAATTGCTCATTTAATCAGTTATAGACTGGTTCCTTTGATCTCTCCATCTGTTACTTTGATAGATGTCGGAATTAGAGAGCTGATGCATGCTGACGAGCGCTGACTCCCCGGGATGCGTGCACTTATCAAAAATTAGGTATTGTTTCCTCTTCACTAAACGTGACACTAAAAGAAAACTCTTTTAAGACAATAATGAGCTGGTACCTTACACCAGCAAGACTCCATCTTCTGAACAAAACACACCCCGACACATGTTTTAGGGGCTGCACAGACACTGGTACACTGATTCACATGCTGTGGGAGTGTCCGAAAATAAGACCCATATGGACAGCAATATAAGACCTATTAGAAACACTTTTGGGGACAACAGTAACACAGAAGCCTGAGGAAGCTTTGCTAGGCCTTCCAATTACGGGGCTATTCAAATCAGAACAATGTTTAACAACACAGATATTTTTGGCCACGCGATGCTAAACACTGGAAACTTACCTCCCCTACTCACACTGAAGTACTTCACAAAATCAGGTTCATTCGGGCTATGAGGTCACTTTCAGCTGAAATTGATGAAAGATACCGTCGATGGGATTCCTGCTGGGACTTATGGCCTCTACGAGGTCCACAATAAGGTTTGTGTGAACTACTTTTATGGGTTGACCTGATGTTTTATCTATGGTTTCACCTTACTGTACCTCCTGGACACATGTCTGCTTTGAGGAATGTATATATGTTCAAGACCTTGTGTGACTTTATATATATGTTTTACATGGTCATGTGTTATTCTAACCAAAAAAGAAAAACTTTGAAAGGAACTTTTTGATATATCTTGTTGAAACTATGATTTGCTGAACTTACGATGTTATATTTGATTATTCTTTCAATAAAAAAGTTAATTATAAAAAATAAAAAAAATTAGGTATTGTTGACTTCGGCAATCGACAGAGCGCAGCTAGTGAGGAAACGTTAGCACCGTGCAAACATGGCCACCGCGATGTATCTGGAGCATTATCTGGACAGTATAGAAAACCTGCCTTGTGAGCTTCAAAGAAACTTTCAGCTTATGAGTGACTTGGATCAAAGAACAGAAGATAAAAAGAAAGAAATAGATACGTTAGTTGCTGAGTACATTGCCACTGTAAGTGACCTCTCACCTGAGCAGAGAGTGCAGCACCTTTAGCGAATACAGAATGCCTACAGCAAGTGCAAAGAATACAGTGATGATAAGGTGCAGCTGGCCATGCAGACCTATGAGATGGTGGATAAGCACATCCAGAGGCTGGATGCAGATCTTGCTCGTTTTGAAGCTGACCTGAAGGATAAGCTTGAGGGAACAGAGTTTGACAGCCCAACAGGACGTGGAATAAAAAAGAATCGTGGTCAGAAAGAAAAGCGAGGATCTCGGGGCCGCAGGGTATCTGAAGAAGACACTGTGAAGAAAAAGAAACTAAAAGGAGGGCCGGTCTTTTCAGAGGCAGTACTGTCTGTCCATCCGTCAGACGTCCTGGATATGCCAGTGGATCCTAATGAGCCTACATACTGCCTGTGTCACCAAGTGTCCTATGGAGAAATGATTGGCTGTGACAACCCAGATTGCCCAATTGAATGGTTTCATTTTGCTTGTGTGGATCTCACCACAAAACCTAAAGGGAAATGGTTTTGTCCTCGCTATACCCAGAAGCGGAAGAAATGATTGCTCTGTGTATAACTGCCGTGTCTTTACTACTTCAATGTGCATCAATTCTGTTTGTATCCTTCCCTGTTATGTCCCCCCCACTGGAAGGTTTTCATATTGGAGCACAAAGACAGCTGATTGTGCAGATCATCCAGTGCTGGTAGTAGAAACATCACTTCTAGTGGAGGACGGGTATTGCACTTTAGGAATGGTACTACAGTTCTTCAATCGCCTCACTCAATTTATTTCCTCCTATTCCCTACTTGACTCCTTCCAATCTGGTTTCCGGGCCCAACACTCTACAGAAACAGCCCTTACAAAAGTCACTAATGACTTGCTAACCGCCAAATCAAAGGGTCACTACTCTATTCTAATTCTCCTGGATCTCTCTACTGCCTTCGATACAGTTGACCACCCTCCTCTAATCCAAACTCTCCGCTCAATTGGCATCCAGGACACAGCTCTTTCATGGTTCACATCCTATCTTAAAGATCGTACATTTAGTGTCTCCTTCTCTGGCACCTCTTCTTCACCTCTCCCTCTGTCTGTTGGCGTTCCCCAAGGTTCTGTCCTAGGCCCCCTCCTCTTCTCCATCTACACCTCCTCCCTTGGCACCCTTATAAAATCTTTTGGATTTCAGTATCATCTCTATGCAGATGATACTTAAATCTACCTCTCTGCACCCGATCTATCCCCCTCTCTTTTAGCTCAAGTTTCCAACTGCCTCTCTAGCATATCCTCCTGGATGTCCACCCGTCAACTCAAACTCAACATGTCTAAGACTGAACTTCTAATCTTTCCACCCTCTACTACAGCTTCCACACCTCAAATATCTCTCACTGTTGACAACACCATCATCACCCCTACCTCCCAGTCCCGTTGTCTTGGGGTTCTACTGGATCCCGCCCTCTCTTTTATTCCTCACATCCAAGCAATAACAAAATCATGTCAGTTTCACCTAAAAAACATCTCCAAAATTTGTCATTATCTTACAGAAGACACAGCTAAAATTCTAATTCACTCTCTCATCATCTCTCGACTCGACTACTGCAATTCCCTCCTTGCTTGCCTCCCCATCTCTCGTCTGTCTCCCCTCCAATCCATAATGAATGCCTCTGCTAGACTCATCTTCAATACCAAACGATCAGTGTCTGCAGCTCCTCTCTGTCAATCACTCCACTGGCTTCCCATAGCTTCCCAAATCAAATTTAAAATCATGAACCTAACACATAAAGCCCTCAACAACAGTGCACCCCCTTATATCTCTGCTCTTGTTTCAAAATACTCTCCCAACCGGCCCCTTCGTTCTGCTAATGACCTTCTTCTTTCCTCCTCTCTCATCACCTCCTCTTACTCCCGTCTTGAAGACTTTTCTCGTGCTTCCCCATCTATTTGGAACTCCTTGCCCCGCTCCATTATATTATCTTCCTGCCTCAAAACCTTTAAGAAATTATTAAAAACACACCTGTTTAAAAAAATCTTATCACCTTCAGCCTTAACATGTACAACTGAACATTCCACAGCTTAATAAAACTCCCACCCACAATCTACAGTACGACACACAGACCCCTCCACTTTACTGAACCAATTGCTTTAAATTGCATTTGTCACCCTCTTGTATCACACATAAACCCTTAGATTGTAAGTTTGCGAGTTTTCAATCTTGTGTCAGTGCCTTGGAAACAAGCTCTATGTACATTTGATTTTATGCTCAAAAACAGGGCCCTCCATTCTTTACAAGGTGTTTAATTTGTTTTCTGCTATGTACTCAACCCCTGAACAGCGCTACGGAATATGTTAGCGCGATATAAATAAAGATAATAATAATAATAATAATAATAATAATAATAATAATAATAATAATAATAATAATAATAATAAGCCACATCCCATACACCCCATCCAAAGTTTATACATCAACCAAAGTTGCAAACATTTTTAATGCATTTCCTATTTGATTATGTTCAGTCTTTCTATTTGCTAATGCCCTTTTGAAAAGGCATTTATACGAAGGACCAAAAAAATAAACTAAAGCATATGATGTTGGTTAATTGCAATTATGCTGTTGATTCTTTCAAGAAAAAAAAAAATCAGACAATTTTATGAGCATTTTAAATCATTTTGAAATTGATGCATTTTGAATTCTTCATTGAGTCACTGTATCATGTTGGTTTAGCATGCTGAAGAATAGTAGATATGTATCTACATTTGTCAAGTAATAATCTTCAAGAAAGCACATTCTGGCTTCCTTTAAATAATCTTTTGTCCAAGACCAAATACATTCACACACAACATATATGTCTGCATACATCTTATTTGCATGCACCATGTATTTTTTATTTAGTTTTTCTGGTTCCTGTTTGTAATACAGATAAACCCTTGTAAAAGTTTATTACACTATGTATCTGTTTTAGGACTACTGAATCAATAACCTATAGTAATATGTGGTTAGACTGGCTAAATTGTTGCACACAGAACTACTAATCGAATCTGGGTTCGGTTGTCTGGTCCTTTGCTGCTATCTCAGTGATGTTCCTTTTAAACCTGTAGACGCAAACCTGCATTCAAATTTTTTTTCACTTTTATTTTTCATTTACAACTAACTGCAGTTCAGTTGTGTATTTGAAGGTAGTAACCTTTAGCACATTGCACAGTCAGAACAGGATCATTTGTGGTGAAATTCTCAACGCACATCTTTTCCCACCATGCCAACATTTAAAATATTACAGTCCAACTCTACGTTGAGTTAAAATAATTTCTGTTGTGAAGAATGTAGAAATATTGTATGTTTTCACTGTTGGTCAGACCCTTTCTAATAGTGGAACTGGTAGAAAATGCCACTTTGAAGAATGTTTATTGATTGATCTAATAAAGCTAGACTGAGAAATCCGGAAAAAAAATAAAAAAAAATAGGCTGCTGTTGCAGCGACCAGAAAAATTTACGTTTGTTTCCAAGGCAGAAATTGCCCTAAAACATTGCGTCTTGAACCCTAGTTGGAGGCGGATAAGTCACGCAAGTCATGCGGCATTCAAAGATAAAATACTGCAGCTTGTGGACCATTTTTAGCTCAAGGCAGCTCATCTCATCAGCCCTTTTTTAGTCTAATGTATCGCCCAGTGTCAGTCCGTTCGGGATCCATCCCTCATTCATCTTTATAAAGGTGAGGTAATCTAGACTTTTTTGACCTAGGCAACTTCTCTTTTCAGTGACAATACCTCCTGCTGCACTGAAGCTCCTTTCTGACAGGACACTGGAAGCGGGGCAGGCCAGAAGTTCTATGGCAATTGGGATAGCTCAGGCCACAGGTCAAGCCTGCACACCCAGTAGTCAAGGGGTTCAATGCTCCTCAGTGTGTCGATATCTGCAGTTAAAGCGAGGTAGTCTGCCACCTGTCAGTCGAGTCGTTCTCTGAGGGTGGATCCCGAAGGGCTGTGGCGATGCGTAGGACAGAAAAAACTCTGCATGTCCTCCATCAACAACACGCCTTTTAAACGTCCTGTCCTTGCCGGCGTGGTCGTGGGAGGAGGATTACTTTCACCTCTTCCCCTGTTATATTGCCCTTGTGCTGTGACATCACCCTTATATGCTGTGTAAAGCATACTTGTTAATTTGTTTTGGACCTGCTGCATCCTTTCTGACTTGCGGTAATTTGGTAACAAATCAGGCACTTTCTGCTTATACCAGGGGTCTAGTAGCATGCACACCCAGTACAGGTCGTTCACCTTCAGCCTTTTTATACGAGGGTCCTTCGACAGGCACGACAGCATGAAAGACCCCATTTGCAAAAGGTTGGATGCCGAGCTACCCATGTCCCGTTTCTCGTCCTCAGTGATCTCGCTGAAGATATGTTCTTCCCCGCAGCCACGTACAACACCACAGGTACCAGATAGGTGACAACGAGCACCCTGGGATGTCTGTTGTGATTGGTCTTCCTCCTCCCCCTCAAAGCCACATTCCTCCTCTGACTCCTCTTCCTCACAATCCTCTTCCAGCGTTGCCGCAGGTCCAGCAAGCGATGCTGATAAGGCTGTTTCTGGCGGTGATGGTGACCACAACTCTTTCTCTTCCTCGTCATGCTCATCTACAGCCTGATCCAGCACTCTTCGCAGGGCACGCTCTAGGAATAAAACAAATAGTATGATGTCGCTGATGGTGCCTTCGGTGCGACTGACAAGGTTTGTCACCTCCTCAAAAGGACGCATGAGCCTACAGGCATTGCACAAGAGCGTCCAGTAACGTGGCAAAAAAATCCCCAGCTCCGCAGAGGCTGTCCTAGCACCCTGGCCATACAAATACTCGTTAATGTTTTTTTCTTGTTGTAGCAGGCGGTCGAACATTAGGAGTGTTGAATTCCAACGTGTGGGGCTGTCACAAATCAAGCGCCTCATTGGCATGTTGTTTCGCTGCTGGATATCTGAAAAGTGTGCCATGGCCGTGTAGGAACGCCTGAAATGGCCACACACCTTTCTGGCCTGCTTTAGGATGTCCTGTAAGCCTGGATACTTATGGACAAAGTGTTGTACGATCAGATTACACACATGTGCCATGCACGGCACATGCGTCAACTTGCTCAAATTCAATGCCGCCAACAAATTTCTTCCATTGTCACAAACCACTTTGCCAATCTCTAGTTGGTGCGGAGTCAGCCATTGATCCACCTGTGCGTTCAGGGCGGACAGGAGTGCTGGCCCGGTGTGACTCTCTGCTTTCAGGCAAGTCAACCCCAAGACGGCATATCACTGCCGTATCCGGAATGTGGAATAGTATCTGGGGAGCTGGGGGGGGTGCCGTTGATGTGGAGCAAGACGCAGCAGCAGAAGAAAACTCAGCTGAGGAGGTTATGGAAGTGGATGGAATCGGAGGAGTAGAGCAGGTGCAGCAGGCCTGCCTGCAAGTCGTGGCGGTGTCACCAACTCCTCTGCAGAGCCACGCATTCCATGCTTGGCAGGCATCAGCAGGTTTGCCCAATGCGCAGTGTAGGTGATATACCTGCCCTGACCATGCTTTGCAGACCAGGTATCAGTGGTCAGATGGACCCTTGCCCCAACACTGTGTGCCAGAGATGCCATTACTTCCTTTTGCACAATCGAGTACAGGTTGGGGATTGCCTTTTGGGCAAAGAAATTTCGGCCGGGTACCTTCCACTGCGGTATCCCAATCGCTAAAAACTTTTTGAAGGCCTCAGACTCCACCAGCTTGTATGGTAAAAGCTGGCGGGCTAAGAGTTCAGACAAGCCAGCTGTCAGACGTCGGGCAAGGGGGTGACTTTGTGGCATAGGCTTCTTACGCTCAAACATGCCCTTGACAGACACCTGACTGTGGGGAGATAAGCAGGAACAGCATGATGCAAGAGACGGAGTGGTGGATGGTTGAGAGGGGGCAAGGAGGACAGCAGTGGTTGACGTGGATGAAGATGCTGGACCAGGAGGAGGATGGCGGCTTTGAGTTTGTGTGCTGCTTGTACTCATGTGTTGATCCCATTGGTGTTTGTGATGTGACATCATGTGCCTTAGCAAAGCAGTTGTACCTAGGTGGGTGTTGGACTTCCCACGACTCAGTTTCTTTTGGCACAGGTTGCAAATGGCATCGCTGTGGTCAGAGGCAGACACACAAAAAAAAATGCCACACTGCTGAGCTCGGCGGTGACGGCATTCTGGTGGTGGCAACAGCATGCGTTGATTGGCGTGCTGTCTGGCTGACCCCGGGTGCTGATGCATGCTGTCTGACTGTGCCACTAGCTCGTTGCGATGACCTCCCTCTACTTCCAACTCGTCTCCTCCTCCTCTCTGTCTCCCCATCTGAACTTTCCCCCTGTTCTTCTCTTCTAGCGGGTACCCACGTGTTATCCACTGACGCATCGTCATCATCATCACCCGCCTCACTTGTATCTGACAACTGAACAAAGGAAGCAGCAGCGGGCACATCAACATCATCACATTGTACGTACATGTGTGTACTGCTGCCTGACTGAGACATATCCCTGTTATCTACATCCTCTTGCAATAATGGTTGTGCATCACTCATTTCTTCAAACTGATGTGTAAATAACTCTTCTGACTGATCAATTGAATCGGCTGTGGTACTAGTGTTGGTGGTGGCGGCAGGCGGGTGAGTGGTAACTTGAGAGGTGCCCGAAGCTAAGCTGGAGGAGGATGGTGCGTCAATGTTCCAAGCGGAAGCTGTAGAAGATTGGGTGTCCTGTGTTAGCCAGTCAACTACGTCCTCTGAACTTTTCAAGTTCAGGGTAACTAGCCTCTGAACACTGGGAATTATTGTAGAGCCAAAGGGAATCACAGCACCACGACCACGACGGCCCCTGCGGGGTGTCCTGCCTCTGCCTGTCATTTTTTTTTCCGATTAGTGGTACTATGCGTGCAAGCTACTGTGATTGGATTGTTTGAACTTGGCACAATACTTGTAAGCCTGACACACACACGGGCTAGCGGTCAGGCAAATGAACTTAGATTGGCGGTCAGGCAAAGGAACTTAGATTTAAGAAAATAAAATTATTGTTTTTTTAAATGTGGACTGTTGGTACCCCAACTAGATTGGATTGGTTGAACTTGGCACAGTACTTGTAAGCCTGACACACACACTGGCTAACGGTCAGGCAAATGAACTAAGATTTAACAAAATAAAAAAGTTTTGATTTTTTAAAAGTAGACAACTAGTAAACAAGATTGTATTGGTTGCACTGTGCACACACAGTATAAGCTGTGGGCCTGACACACACACTTGCTAGCAGGAGCTAGCAGGGAGACAGGCAAATTAAGTTATATTACACAGAAAAAAACAAAGAAAAAAAATGATGTTATAGCCCTAAAAAGGGTTTTTTGGGGTGCTGTGTTTACAGCAGAGATCTGATGAGTCCTTCAGCACTGCACTGGACACTGAATAAACTTGCCTAGCTATTGATTTCCCTATTCAATCAGCAGCACCTACACTCTCCCTCCTCTCAGTAAGACTGCAAGTTAGATATGATTCCAAAATGGCTGCTGTCCATGAGTTAGAAGGCTCTGGAAAGGAGTGTATGCTGCTGATTGGCTGGAATGTGTCTGCTGACTGTGACATGCAGGGTCAAAATTTGCTCAATGATAAAGTATTGGGCGGGGGTCAAACATCGCATATGTTCGCGGTTCGCCGCGAAAGCGAACATGCTATGTTCGCCGGGAACAGTCCGCCGGCGAACTATTCGCGACATCTCTAGTGTGCATTATACTTTATTAATATATGTGGATTATATGGCACCACATATGTGTTATCTACATTTTTTCCTCTGAATTATTGCCTTTATTATTTTTTTTGTCTATACAATGGATATCCATCACAATTAGCATAAGTGTGATCTCTAAATTCTTTACTGAAAACTTTAGTGCATTTTTGATTTTCCATAAATGCTAAGTTTGGGTTTAGCTCACCACATGGTTCATGAGTCATACAATGTGTTACAATGTCATATAGTGTGGCATGTTTTTGTGGATGTGGTAGTTCAGCAGTAATTACTGAATTCACTTTCTCTGCAGTGTTCAATTTATCATTTTCTTGAAGTATGATAAGAATATGTGCTTGTGGCAGGCCTCTTTTCTGGAATTGGATGATATAAACATAAGCCACACACTTTCCAAATAAATGATTGTTGGTGATGTCATGTATTAAGGCTGTTAATTGTATTTTGAAGACTCTAGCCACTAAGTCTGGTCTATCAGAAGCATTTTGGCCCTCGTTCAAATTATCAACAATCTCTGGCCCTTGAGGATTACATGTAAATGTAATACATAAATCAGATTTGCCAAATTCAGTTACAAAAGCCATAGCATCATTGTATCTTACTTGCATTTTGCGAGGATATCCTTGGAACGAAGATGGTAAAATGATGGCTCAGCAAGATTTTGGTTTGTAGCCGTCTCAGCCACATAATCCATGAGGCTACAATACTGTTTGACATGTAGTTTATTTTGTTGATATTTGATGAAATTTAAATTATTTGCTTCTACTTGCAGCATGAATAAATTATCCATTGTTGTGTCCGTTTTCCAAAAATTAAGATGGAATTAAATTCATCCCTAATTGCAGTTTGAGGCACTTTAAATTCAAGCATGGACATATTACTTCTGACACATTGTTTAGTGTTTGGATAACTGGGAAGTATTAATTTTGGTTGCCAACCTGGCTCCCCATTGGGATACAAAATTGGATAAGTCATTTAATCCAAACTAGTACTTAATATACTAATGTTAATGAAAGGTTGCTCTTCATTTCTGGGATATATTCTAATATCCCTCTGAAAAGGTGGCTCCCCCTCATCATTTTGAAAAACCATTGCAATCTTAAAAAATGACGGTCAATAAAAGAAAGTTTTTAAATGCTGTTTGCCACACAATGGGCCTCATTCTATTATCGGCCGCAGCCGTTGCGGGGCCGCAAGGACCGGCCACAAGCTATTCGGCTATTCTATTCCCCTCAGGCCGGGGGTTCCGGCAGGCTTGCGGCCAGTGCCTTGCTATCTCTTGCGGCCGCTCGCGCCGGAGGAAATCCTTTGATCTAAAACGGCCGCAAGGAAATCGGCCGTAAGAAAATCCTATTTGCAATTCAATTGCTCCGGGAAGCCTCTCTGCAAGGCTAAAACCGAGACGCAGCTTACTTGCAGGAAAGAGGTCCCGCTAGCACCAATTAAGCATGAAATATAGCCCAAATAAAGCCA
This sequence comes from Discoglossus pictus, assembly GCA_027410445.1. Taxonomy (NCBI): domain Eukaryota; kingdom Metazoa; phylum Chordata; class Amphibia; order Anura; family Alytidae; genus Discoglossus; species Discoglossus pictus. The sequence goes on from CM050175.1 coordinate 9,498,610, forward strand.
TCCTGCACTTTGAGAAGACTATAAAGTTATTTTAGGTGTTAGCAAAAATAGCACAAATTTCCCCAATACTCAAATCCGTAAAATATTTTTTTTTTAATATATGTCAATATGTCAAAATACCCGCCCACGCCACAGCCGGAAAATAAACAGTTAATGTAAACTCGGGTTTGGGATGATGTGCAAGCTTGAGAGTGGGTTACTATTAATCCTCATGTCCCCCAATATGATCCCTAGCATTTACAGAGCTGTACAGTGCAGGCTTGGATTTATTTTTGACTTTTAAGATTTCTGAGCTTACGGCCGGTAGCAAGATTTACGGCCGGCCGTAAGAGGAGATCCTTGCGGGGCCATTTAATTGAATTGCAAGGTAACGGGACCCCGCAAGGAATCGCAGCCTTACGGCCGATTTACGGCCGATAATAGAATGAGGCCCAATGTGAGTGTACTGTGTGCCTCAACTATATAGACCCCTCTAACACACTAATGAACGCATGTAATAACACTATAAGTGCCTTGAGTGTCATCCAGGACCTTCATGACCCAAAGTGTAAGCACTACACCATTTTAACCCGGGCACTTATGAGGGTCTATCCAGACCCTCATAAGCCTCTATTTAACCCCATCAGTTCCATAAGGGTATATTATGACCATTATGGGCCTGTTACAACCCAACATTAACCACATAAGTGCCATGACTGTCCTCAAGGACCATCATGACACTAAGTATAAACACTACACTGCACTATACCCCCTTAATAAAACATTAAATATCAACTAAACACCCTCTACACTAACCTATTAACACCTACACTACCTACCTACCCCCTAATAACCCCCTCCCCACCACTGTAATTACAGTAATCAAAAAAATTAAAGTCATCAAAAATCTAAAATCTACATTACATAAAATAAAAAAAACTAAAATCACCAAAAATAAAAAATGTACATTCCAGAAAAAAAAAACCTAAGTCACAAAAAAAAGGAACATTACAGAAAATAAAGAAATACATTACAACCCCCCCCCCCCCCCACTACAGAAAAAAAAAATTACACACCTGAAAAGGAAATACATACAATACAACTAACTACAATACAATACAATTAAATACAATACAATACAGCCCTATCTAATATACATCCCTCTATCTAATATACATCCCCCTAACTAATATACATCCCCCTATCTATCTAATATACAATAAATATTATCTATGTACTATACATGCCCCAATCTATCTAATATACAGTACATGCTATCTCTATATAGCAATCCTAATTCTAAGCTACAATAAAATAATTAAGACCACTTACCTTTGAGATGTTTCTTCAGATCACCAACCTAGGGTAAAAAAGATTTAAAAAATTAATACAACACGTTTACATAAAATAAATAAACAAACATTCTAAATAAATATTCTAAATATTATACTCACCTTTTCCAGCATGTCCCGTCCTTCATCTTTGCTACTGCGGCACGGCCCCGGTTAAAAAAAAAAATATTACATTAGCACACATACATAAACATGATACCAATTAAAATAAACACAATCTACATTGTACTCGCTCTTTTAAAAAAAACAAAAAAAAAAACACAACACACATCTGCCCTGGCGGATGTCCCCGTCGCTAATGAGCTTCCTACGGTGTGTTCCAGAATAAAATTGGCAATGACCGCTTCTGATTGGCTGAAAACGCTGTCTATCAAATTCAGCCAATGAGAAGACGCCAATTGTGAACCAATGAGATAGGGATACACCCCAAAATCCCACGCTGATTGGATAACGCACCTGTCAATATTTATTTGAACCAATCCGAAGGCTTTATTGCCATCAGCGAATCACAATGGGATACACCCCCACGTACTGATTGGTGAAGACATGTGCGCCTTCCCATTGGCTGTAATACTGATTGACATTGACAACAGCCAATGAGAAGGCTCAAATGCCTTCACCAATCAGTATGTGGGGGTGTATGCCTTTGTCATTGGCTATTGTCAGTGCAACCAATCAGAATGCGCAGATGCCAGCCAATCACCGTGTGGGGGTGTATTCCATTGTGATTGGCTGAAGGCATCTGCGCCTTGTGATTGGTTTAAATAAAGATTGACAGGTGCATTATCTAATCAGAGTGAAATTTTAGGGTGTATCCCTTTCTGATTGGCTCACACATTTGGCGCCTCTTGATTGGTTGAAAACGCTGTCTATCAAATTCACCCAATCAGAAGGAGCCATTGCCTATTTTCTTCCGGAAAAGTCTCCGGGAGCCTCATTAGCTTTGGGGTTGTCCGTGAGTGCAGATGTGAGTACTTTTTTTTTTTTTTTTTTACAGGGCATGGCAGAAGAGGAGGAGGAGGCCGGAGACATCGCGGGGAGGTAAGTTCAATGTAGATTATGTTTGTTTTATTTAGTTTTTATGTTTATGTATGTGTATTAATGTTATTTTTTTTTTTTAACAGGTGCCACACCGGAGAAGGGTAAAAGAATAAGGACGGGACATGCCGGACAGGGGAGTATAATATTTAGAATGTTTATTTATTTACTGTAAATGTGTTGCACAATTTTTTTTATTTTTTTTCCCTAGGTGGCTGATCTGATTGGACATCTGCAAAGGTAAGTGGTCTTAATTATTTTATTTTAGCTTAGAATTAGATTATTTTATATATAGATAGCATTTATTGTATGTTAGCTAGGGGTATGTGTTTTATATAGATAGCATAGCATGTATTGTTTATTAGATTGTGTTATTTATTTAGATAGATTGGGGGATGTATATTAGATAGGTAGGATGTATTTTATATTAGATAGGGGTGTATTGTATTGTATTGTATTTAGTGATGTCGTGAACATCAAATTTTCGGTTCGCGGACACGAACTTCAATCAAATGTTTGCGAACCCAGGCGAACCGCCATAGACTTCAATGGGCAGGCGAATTTCAAAACCCACAGGGACTCTTTCTGGCCACAATAGTGATGGGAAAGTTGTTTCAAGGGGACTAACACCTGGACTGTGGCATGCCGGAGGGGGATCCATGGCAAAACTCCCACTGAAAATTACATAGTTGATGCAGAGTCTGGTTTTAAGCCATAAAGGGCATAAATCACCTAACATTCCTAAATTGTTTGGAATAACATGCTTTAAAACATCAGGTATGATGTTGTATCGATTAGGTAGTGTAAGAGTTACACCCGCTTCACAGTAACAGACCAATCTCCCCGTTTAATGCACTGCAAACAACCGCAAACAGTCCATTTGCACAACCGCAAACTCCCCATTTGCACAAGGTTGGATACCAAGCTAGCCATGTCCCGTTCCTTGTCCTCACTGATGTCATTGCAGGTCTCTTCCTCCACCCAGCCACCAAGGGTCCCCAAAAGGTGACAACAAGCCCCCTGGGACGCCTGCTGTGTTTGGTCTTCCACCTCCTCAAAGCCACCTTCCTCATCTGACTCCTCTTCTTCAGACTCCCAGAATCTGGGGGCTTCCACTGCCCAGCATGGAAGATTATACACAGGTCAGAGTCTGGGGGCTTCCACTGCCCAGCATGGAAGATTATACACAGGTCAGAGTCTGGGGGCTTCCACTGCACAGCATGGAAGATTATACGCGTTGCCTCTGTCTGCATTATTATAAGGTGTGTACTGTTAAGTAGGACTATTCCTATTGGTTTAATCCCTGTTACATGCCACCAGATAGGAGTGGTGTATTAAGTTGTACTATTCATTCCTATCAGTTTAAAACCTGTTACATCACCTATCAGGGGACGTGTATATGGCATGGATTTTTGGAAGCGGGAGATGGAAAAAGATGCTTGGTCGGTCCTCCCACTTCAAATTTGGGGCACTGCGCGTGCAATTTAAGGTGCCACCAGATATGAGTGTCACTGTGAACTGGCAAAAGTTGGCAGAGTAGATGAAATAGGCTTCACACACACGCCTGTAGGCAGGAAATTGCTATTCAATCTATTACAGTCAAAAAAGTGTTGTTTTATGTCACTGTACACTACTGTTGCACCAGATATGACGCATCACTGTGCACTGGCAAAAGTTGGCAGAGTAGATGCAATAGGCTTCACACACATGCCTGTAGGCAGGCAATTGCTATTCAATCTATTACAGTCAAAAAAGTTATAGAGTACAATATAAGCTGTGAGCCTGACACAGGCAGGCAACTGAAATTAGATTACAGGAAAAAAATGGTTGTTTTCAATGTATGTTACACCACCAGGTATGAGTAGTGAAAATAAGCACAATATATGCTGTTAGGTGTTAGCCTGTCACACACACACGCACGCTGGCAGGCAGGCATAGATTACACAAAAAAAATTATAAAATAAAATAAATGATGTTCAAAGTTTCCTCAATGATAAAGTATAGGGGGCGAACCGAAAATCGCATGTGTTCACCGCGAACATGCGGAAATCGCCTTGAATAGTTCTCCGGCGAAATGTTCGGGACATCACTAATTGTATTGTATTTAATTGTATTGTATTAAATTGTATTGTATTAAATTGTATTGTATGTATTGTATGTATTGTATTGTATGTATTGTATTGTATATATTTCCTTTTCAGGTGTGTAATTTTTTTTTCTGTAGTGGGGAGGCGGTTGTAATGTGTTTTTTTATTTTCTGTAATGTAATTTTTTTATTTTTTGTGACTTTAGGCTTTTTTATTTTCTGTAATTAGAGTGGTGGGGGTTATTAGGGGGTAGGTAGGTAGTGTAGGTGTTAATAGGTTATTTTAGAGGCTGTTTAGTTGATATTTAATGTTTTATTGGGGGGTATAGTGCAGTGTAGTGTTTATACTTAGTGTCATGATGGTCCTTGAGGACCGTCATGGCACTTATGTGGTTAATGGTGGGTTGTAACAGGCCCATAATGGTCTTAATATACCCTTATAGGACTGATGGGGTTAAAAAGAGGCTTATGAGGGTCTTTATGGACCCCCATGAGTGACAGGGTTAATTAAGGGCTTATGGGGGGCTGTATTCACCCTCCTGAGTGACGGGGTTAATTAAGGGTTTATGGTGGTCTGTATTGACCCTCCTGAGTGACGGGGTTAATTAAGTGCGTATGGGGTCTCTATTGACCACCATGAGTGACAGGGTTAATGAAGGGCTTATGGGGATCTATATTGACCCCCCTGAGTAATTAGGTTAATGAAGTGCTTATGGGGGTCTGTATTGACCCCAATGAGTGACACGGTTAATGAAGTCCTTATGGGGATCTGTATTGACCCCCATGAGTGAAAGGGTTAATGAAGGGCTTATGGGGGTCTATATTGACCCCCATTAATTAGACAGGGTTAATTAGGTTTTTATGGGGGTCTGTATTGATCCCCATGAGTGACAGGGTTAATGAAGGGCTTATGGGGGTCTGTATTGACCCCCATGAGTGACAGGGTTAATGAAGGCTTATGGGGGTCAGTATTGACCTCCATGAGTGACAGGGTTAATGAATGGCTTATGGGGGTCTATATTGACCCCCATGAGTGACAGGGTTAATGAAGTGCTTATGGGGGTCTGTATTGACCCCCATGAGTGACAGGGTTAATTTAGGCTTATGGGGGTCAGTATTGACCCCCATGAGTGACAGGGTTACTGAAGGACTTATGGGGGTCTATATTGACCCCCATGAGTGACAGGGTGATAGTGTATTTTTTTTATTTTTATAACGGGTCCTTTAAGGACCTTTACTGTCCTTTAAGGACCCGTAACGCGGGAATTTTAAATTTTCATTGCAGCGGGGGTCCCCGATCGCGTGCGATTGGGACCCCCACTGTGAAGTTAATGTGGGCTTAATGCAGGCCTCCGAGCTTATCTCGGATCCCTTCTTGGGTAAGTTGTACGTGGCTGGGCTTTGAGCCTTGTTTTGTTTTTTTTCGGCGGCCATTTTTTCTCTCGCTTAGGGGATTTTCGCGAGTATTTGTTGTGTTTTGACTGTTTTTAGGTGCGCGCGGTTCGGCCGTTATGGTCGTATTTTTTGTGCGTGTGGGTGTTTGTTCCGTTAAGGTTGGTTCCGAGGTCGTTTTTTTTCTAAGTCGTGCGTGTGTGGCTGGGCTCTGAGCCTCGTTTTAATTTTTTTCGGCTGCCATTTTTTCTCTCGCTTAGGGGATTTTCGTGTGTCTGAACTCAGGAATTTAGACTTAAATAGAGGTGTAACTTCACTGCCAAAGGTCCTGGATGCCCCCCTTGCTATGAGTGAGTTTTTATGTATATTTTGTTTGAGTATTTGGTGTGTTTAGGTGCGCGCGGTTCCTCCGTTATGGTCGTATTTTTCGTGCGTGTGGGTGTTTGTGCCGTTAAGGTTGGTTCCGAGGTCTTTTTTTTTTCTAAGTCGTGAGTGTGTGTGTGTTTTTAACCGCGTGTGAGACGTCTTTGAGCCTCCACCTCCGCAAATGCGGACCCTCGCTTTGCGAGGCTCTGCATTTGTGGACAAATACAGCCAACGTTGGAGCCTCCACCTTCCGTAAATACGGCTCGTATGCTCACAACTATATATGTGATTTTGCTTTTTCAACAGAATACCTGAAGACTGTCGCAGGAACACCCTCTGTCATATATATACAATTCAACCAAGGTATAGAATAAAAAGTAAAAAAAAGAAACACCTATCCTGTTTGCTGTGCGCCAATGTCAAAATGAAAAACAAAAAATCATAACCCCCTACTAACAATAATGCTACACAAAACAGGATACTCCAACAAATGTTGTTAACACATATAAAATAAAACAATGAATCCTGTTTTGTCTTCACCAACCTCTAAGCATAACCCATAACCTAAACCTATAATACCAAAAGTGGCTCACAGAAAACAGGATACTACAAAATATATTGGTAACACATACAAAATGTAAGAATAAATCCTGTTTTCTGTGCACTAACCTATAAGTCTAAACCCAGAACCTAAAACTCTAATGACAACAGTGGTGTACTCAAAACAGGATAGCACCACAAATATTAATAATACAAAAAAAATTGAACAATAAATCCTGTTTTCTGTGCCCGAACCTATAAGCCTAAACCGATAGCCTAATCCTCTAATGACAACTGTGGTGTACACAAAAAAGGATAGTACAACAATTATTCTTAACACATACACACAATTTCTCATAAATCCTGCTTTGTGTGCCCTAACCTATAAGCCTAAACCCACAACCTAAACCTCTAATGACAACTGTGGTGTACACAAAACAGGACAGTACAACAAATATTGCTAATACATACAAAATTAAACAATAAATCCTGTTTTCTGTGCCTTAACCTATAAGCTTAAACACAGAACCTAAACCTCTATCTAATGACACTACTGGCATACACAAAACAGGATACTACCAGAAATTTTGCAAATACATAGAAAATTTAACAATAAATCCTATTTTGTGTGCCTTAACCTATATGCCTAAACCCACAACCTAAACCTCTAATGACTACTGTGGTCTACACAAAATAGCATAGTACAAGAAATATTGGTAACACATACAAAATTAAAAAATGAATGGTGTTGTGTGCCCTAACCTATAACACCAAACCCACAACCTAAACCTCTAATGCCAACAGTTCTGCACACAAAACAAGATACTACAACACATTTTCTTACATTTTAACACATCTAACCAGCTATTCTCTTAAATATGCACCACTCTCTAAGCCTAACACCATAACCTAAACCTCAATCAATAGATACTAATTAAAAATATATATCCTGTTTTACATGCTCTTATTAAAAAAATATTCATTACTTAAATTTTAATGCAACATTTACAGCTCTCTCTTTCAGTCTCAACAGACACTGCCTGAAGACTCTCTGCATCGCTACAGCAATTTCCACACAACAGATTTCAAGCAAAGAGGTACAGTATTACATGTTAAACAACTAATAAAATACTGATATTTACACATATAAAATAGAAGGACCTATCCTGTTTTTTGGTTGACTTTCTGCAAACGTACAGCAACCTAACTAATAATATAAGTCGAACCCCATAACCGGAAAATACTAATAACAACATTGCCACATTCAAAACAGGAGCAGCACCACAAAAAAAATAAAGATATATACGCTTTTTACTGCACAAACGTTGAAGCCCAACTCCATACCCTTAACACGTAATGACAACAGTAGCGCACAAAAATGAATATAAAACACATGGGGCCTCATTCTATTGCGATTTGCCCAATTAAATAGGCCTCTATATAAGTACAGAACATCATTTTGGGAAACAACATTTTAATTACTGAACTTCTATCCAAAAGCAAGGACTTCAATAACTAAAAACTTCTATAAAAAGATATGCTCTATGCTTATATAGAGCCCTATTCAATTGACAAAATCGCAATTGAACAAGACCCATAGAAAATAGAAGGAACTATCATCTTTCATGTGCCAATTTCACAAAACACACTGTAAACTAACTCTCTCATTCAATTGCAAATCGACCAATTGAATAGAGATTTAGATAAGCACATAGCATATTTATTTTACTTTGTACTGAATTAGCTGAAAACTAAAAGACAAAATATATATGGTACTCACTGCTTATATACATCCTTATGCAATTGCAAACATTGACATTGAATGAGGCCCTATGTTTCTCACTCCAAGCTGACCTCATAATGCAAACAGTGATCCACACAAAACAGAATAGTAGAAAAAAAATATGCTGTTTAAAAATAAATATTACAATAACTAGAAAAAAATATTATATTTTATTTTTTTTACAGATTAATATAACAGATAGTGACAAGAAACAGGAAAAGAAGACATGAAACTAGAGAACGTAAAAAAAACATGGGCAGAGTGGAGCAGAAGGAAATTTGACGACAAAAAGAATGCGAAAGACTATCAGCTGAGAAAATAAAATCCATCCATAAGAAGGCAACTAAAAAACAAAAGCATTTAGAAAGTGTTGCTTAACAATCAGATACAATTTCTAATGAGGATTTAGAGACTCACTTGATATATGTTCTCACAATTGTCCTTTACTTAAATCTTTAGCAGTAGATGTTCATAATTGTGGTGATATGAATATTGTCTGTCAGTTTTGTGAGGCTTATCATTTCAAACAGAAAAAACCCAGAGATGGCGAGTTCGTTAGTTGCTGTAAAAAAGGCAAGGTAAAACTTCCAGAAAGACAACAATTCCCAACATATTTACAAAGCATTATGACTGAGCCTACTTTCCCCAACTACTAAAATTTCAAAACAAACATAAGATCCTATAATAGTGCCATATCCTTTGCATCTATGTGTGCAACATTAGCTGCTAATGTACCAGGACATGGTCCTTACTGTTTTAAAGTCCAAGGACAAATTTACCATTGTACTTCTCATTGCTCTCCTTCCTTTTGGATGTAAAAGAAAATTTGCTCAACTATATGTCCTAGATACAATGGAAGCTGTTGACCAACGTATGCAGCTTCAAGAAAATAAAAAATGCTTACCCATTGTTTTTATAGAGCTTGATAAAATTATGGCTCAAAATCCTATAAACAATTGGCAGAAGTAGAAAAGGAACAACAAATTAATACAGAAATACATCAATTACCAATCCCAAAGCTCAATATGGTGCTAAAAAGAGATAGACATACTGATAAACGCCCTTATAACTTGCCAACATCAAATGAGGTGGCAATGGTCTTTCAAAATGACGAAGGAGAACCATCATTTCAGTGAGATATTAGGATATATCCAAGAAATGAGAAGTAACCTTTCATTAATGTAATTATCTTAAGTAACAATTTGGATCAAATGACATATCCCATATTTTTTCCACATGGGGAAGAAGGTTGACAACCCAAATTAACTCTTCAGAGTTACCCAAATTCCAAAGTATGTGTGAGAAACAATATTTCCATGCTTCAATTTAAAGTCGCTCGAATTGCCATTCGACATGCATTCAATCCGATTTTATGTGGTGGAAAACTGACACAACAATCAATCAGTGATTCATATTTGCAAGTTGAGGCAAATAATTTAAACTTCATCAAATAACAAGAAAAACTATGTGTAGAACAGTATTGTGGATTAATGGATTATGTCGCTGAGGTTGCTACAACCAGAGAGCTGCCAGCTGGCAAAGCCATTGTTTTACCATCTTCTTTCCAGGGATCTCCTTGCAATATGCAAGAAAGATGCAGTGATGCCATGGCTATTGTAACTAAATTTGGCAAACCAGATTTATTTATTACATTTCCATGTAATGAACAATGGCCAGAGATTACACACAATCTGCTAATTGGACAAACTGTTTCCGATAGACCAGATTTAGTGGCAAGAGTCTTTAAAATCAAATTAAATGAATGAATACGTGACATAACCATAACTCAGTTATTTGTAAAATGTCTGGCTTATGTTTATACCATCAAATTTAAAAAAAAAAAGAGGCCTTCCACATGCACATATTCTTATAATCCTTCAAGAGAAAGATAAATTGGATACTGGTGACAAAGTGGATTATAGTAAACTAAATGAGATTGTAACTCAGTGTATGATTCATGGACCGTGTGGAGATATTAATCCACAGTCACCATGTATGGAAAATAAATGTACAAAAGAATTTCCAAAAGATTATATAGACACAAAACTTATGCTAATTGCGATGGCTATCCATTATATAGAAGAAGAGAAGGACAAACTGACATTATTCGTGGAAAAAAGGTAGACAACAGATATGTGGTACCATACAATCCACATTTACTTATGAAGTATAATGCACACACTAATATGGAAGCTTGCACTTCTATAAAATCCATTAAATATGTCTACAAATATATTTACAAAGGCTATGATGCAGCTACTGTAGTCGTCAAAAGTGCAGACAACCCTGAAAGTAGTGAGTTAGTACATGATGATCTTGCATCTCATGTAGATGCTCGCTATGTAAGTGCTCCAGAAGCAATGTGGCGTCTTCTAAAATTTGAAATGCACGATCGCTCACATGCAGTATATTGATTAGCTGTACAAAGACATTTAGTGTATTTCCAGGTTGTAAATGAAAAAAATGCTTTGGCACAAAGTGAGCATCGTCAAACTACACTAACTGCATGGTTTCAATTAAATTCTACTTACAGGCAAGGGAATTGTTAAATATTGACATTCAATACCATTATGTTTTCGTTAATGGATTATGGCGAAAACGTTGTGGAAATAAAATAACCCCAATAATTTACACTGTAATTCCAAGAGACCTGGAACGTTTCTGCTTACAATTACTACTTATAAATGTTCCTGGTGCACAAAGTTTTGAACAGTTGAGAACTGTTAAGGACATCGTTTATGAATCATTTCATTTAGCTGCGCGACACGGAAACTTCCTAGCTGATGATACAGAATGTGAAAGATATCTAGAAGAAGCAGCACTATGTTAAATGCCACAGCAGATGAGAGAACAATTTGCATCTTCTCAAATGCTTTAAATGCATTAGCTTTGTGGGGCAAATTTAAAATAAATATGGCTGAAGACTTTTTGCAACAATACAATGAGCCTATTGCACAATTGAAAGCATTAATTGAAATCCAAGAGGTTTTTTCTAACTCATGGATTAAGTTGTGCAAGTTTTAATCTGCCAGATCCGGGTCTCATAGATGACATAAACTTTGAAGACTATGACACTCAACTACAAAGAGAAAGAACAGAAGAAAGACTTTAAATACATTACAATTGCAAGCATTTAATGCAACGGCGAATAAAAAATGTTAAAAACAAGTATAGAAAGGGTATAATAAAAACAGAGCCTTCCATAAGGCCAAGATGGCCCAAATTTTGTAGGATAATCAATATCTCAAGAGCTTAAAAAGCTAATATTGGATGTATTTGAATATAAAGTTAAGGCTTGCTCATGTTTTGTTCTAGAACGCTCAATACAGTCATTTGTATGTTTTTAAAAAAAAAGTCAATTCTATGTTGTTAAATCGCTGGATTCACTCTACTTTCAAACTCTCATCACTACCACAGTTAGTCAGAGACTGATGTTTGTATAGTGAAACCCCTTTATCGTTATAGTATAGACTGAGTAGGGGCTATTGAAGGCATATTAATTGCCACAGACATCCACATGCATAAAATAAATATCTTGTAGTGAATTCGGGGAGAGGAAATGTATACTAAGAGGGGGTGCTAAAGCGATTAATGTTAAAAGAGCGCGTGGTGAACGAAGCAAGGCCTAAACAGATAGCGTCTATATCAGTGGCGGCTGGTGACTTTTCAAGTTGGAGGGGCGACAGGGCGAAACATAGCCACTCCCCCTTTTTCAAACCACACCCATTTTTATAACTCCTCCCCTTGACATCATAATGACCTTTATAAGCCCCGCCCTATGACCTTATACTTGTAAAGCCCATTGAAATACATGATCAGCAATGCAGAAATGTCAAGAAGTAAAGTAACAATGTGCTAAATTCATTGGTATACAATATAGATTGAAAAAACTCATGTGACAAGACTACAGCAATATCATAATTGCACTTATATGTATTAACAGAAAAATTAAAGGAGTGACACCTACCATTAGTCGGGTCTTCTTCTCAGGGTATTCATGTTCATTAAGTTGACCAACGAGTAGAAACAAATCTGCAGCCACATAGGGTTTGCACCTGTGGTTGAAAGAAAACAAGCAAATCAATCAGACCATTCAAGAACAAAACCATACTTAAAAAACATTAAACGACCAAGTGGAACCAGATAGGCCCCAAACATACCTTAGAAGACCAAGTGTGACCATATAGGCCTCAAACATACCTTAGAAGACCAAGTGTGACTATAGGCCCCAAACATACCTTAGAAGACTAAGTGGAACTATATAGGCCCCAAACATACCTTAGAAGACCAAGTGTGACCATAAAGGCCTCAAACATACCTTAGAAGACCAAGTGTGACCATAGGCCCCAAACATACCTTAGAAGACTAAGTGGAACTATATAGGCCCCAAACATACCTTAGAAGACCAAGTGTGACCATATAGGCCTCAAACATACCTTAGAAGACCAAGTGTTACCATAGGCCCCAAACATACCTTAGAAGACCAAGTGTGACCATATAGGCCTCAAACATACCTTAAAAACCTTAAATAACAAATTGGGACCATATAGGCCCCAACCGCACCTTAAAAACCTTAAATAACAAATTGGGACCATATAGGCCCCAACCGCACCTTAAAAACCTTAAATAACAAACTGGGACCATATAGGCCCCAACCGCACCTTAAGGGTTAGGGTGAGGGGTGTTAGGGATAAGTGTGAGGGATGTTAGGTTGAGGGTAAGGGGTGTTAGGGATAAGTGTGAGGGGTGTTAGGGTTAGGGTGAGGGGTGTTGGGGATAAGTGTGAGGGGTGTTATTGTTATGTGTTAGGGTGAGGGGTGTTAGGGTTAGGTGTTAGGGTGAGGGGTGTTAGGGATAAGTGTGAGTGGTGTTAGGGTAAGGTGTTAGGGTGTGGGGTGTTAGGGATAAGTGTGAGGGGTGTTAGGGTTAGGTGTTAGGTTTAGGGGTGTTAGGGATAAGTGTAAGGGGTGTTAGGGTTAGGGTGAGGGGTGTTAGGGATAAGTGTGAGGGGTGTTAGGGTTAGGTGTTAGGGTGAGGGATGTTAGGGTTAGGTGTTAGGGATAAGTGTGAGGGGTGTTATTTTTAGGGTAAGGGGTGTTAGGGATAAGTGTGAGGCGTGTTAGGGTTAGGGTAAGGGGTGTTAGGGATAAGTGTGAGGGGTGTTAGGGTTAGGGTAAGGGGTGTTAGGGATAAGTGTGAGGGGTGTTAGGGTTAGGGTGAGAGGTTCTAGGGATAAGTGTGAGGGGTGTTAGGTTTAGGTATTAGGGTGAGGGATGTTAGGGTTAGGTGTTAGGGATAAGTGTGAGGGGTGTTAGGGTTAGGGTAAGGGGTGTTAGGGATAAGTGTGAGGGGTGTTAGGGTTAGGGTGAGAGGTGCTAGGGATAAGTGTGAGGGGTGTTAGGTTTAGGTATTAGGGTGAGGGATGTTAGGGTTAGGTGTTAGGGATAAGTGTGAGGGGTGTTAGGGTTAGGTGTTAGGGTGAGGGGTGTTGGGGATAAGTGTGAAGGTTGTTAGGGTTAGGTATTAGGGTGAGGGGTGTTAGGGATAAGTGTAAGGGTTGTTAGGGTTAGGTGTTAGGGTGTGGGATGTTAGGGTTAGGTGTTAGGGATAAGTGTGAGGCGTGTTAGGGTTAGGGTGAGGGGTGTTAGGGATAAGTGTGAGGGGTGTTAGGGTTAGGTATTATGTTGAGGGATGTTAGGGTTAGGTGTTTGGTATAAGTGTAATGGGTGTTAGGGTTAGGGTGAGGGGTGTTAGGGATAAGTGTGAGGGGTGTTAGGGTTAGGTGTTAGGGTGAGGGGTGTTAGGGATAAGTGTGAGAGGTGTTATGGTTAGGTGTTAGGGTGAGGGGTGTAAGGGATAAGTGTGAGAGGTGTTATGGTTAGGTGTTAGGGTGAGGGGTGTTAGGGATAAGTGTAAGGGGTGTTATGGTTAGGTGTTAGGGTGAGGGATGTTAGGGTTAGGTGTTAGGGATAAGTGTGAGGGGTGTTAGGGTTAGGGTGAGGGGTGTTAGCGATAAGTGTGAGGGGTGTTAGGGTTAGGTGTTTGGGTGAGGGATGTTATGGTTAGGTGTTAGGGATAAGTATGAGGGCTGTTAGGGTTAGGGTGAGGGGTGTTATGGATAAGTGTGAGGGGTGTTAGAGGTTAGGTGTTAGGGTGAGGGATGTTAGGGTTAGGTGTTAGGGATAAGTGTGAGGGGTGTTAGGGTTACGGTGAGGGGTGTTAGGGATAAGTTTGAGGGGTGTTATTGTTAGGTGTTAGGGTGAGGGGTGCTATGGATAAGTGTAACGGGTGTTAGGGTTAGGTGTTAGGGTGAGGGATGTTAGGGTTAGGTGTTAGGGATAGGTGTGAGGGGTGTTGGGGTTAGGGTGAGGGTGTTAAGGATAAGTGTGAGGGGTGTTAGGGTCAGTTGTTAGGGTGAGGTGTGTTAGGGATAAGTGTAAGGGGTGTTAGGGTTAGGTGTTAGTTTGAGGGATGTTAAGGTTAGGTGTTAGGGATAAGTGTGAGGGGTGTTAGGGTTAGGGTGAGGGGTGTTAGGGATAAGTGTGAGGGGTGTTACGGTTAGGTGTTAGGGTAAGGGATGTTAGGGTTAGGTGTTAGGGATAAGTGTGAGGGGTGTTAGGGTTAGGGTGAGGGGTGTTATGGATAAGTGTGAGGGGTGTTAGGGTTAGGTGTTAGAGTGAGGGATGCTAGGGTTAGGTGTTAGGGATAAGTGTGAGGGGTGTTAGGGTTAGGTGTTATGGTGAGGGGTATTAGGGATAAGTGTGAGGGGTGTTAAGGTTAGGTGTTAGGGTGAGGGATGTTAGGGTTACTTGTTAGGGATAAGTGTAAGGGATGTTAGGGTTAGTGTGAGGGGTTTTAGGGATAAGTGTGAGGGGTGTTAGGGTTAGGTGTTAGGGTGAGGGGTGTTAGGGATAAGTGTGAGGGGTGTTAGGGTTATGGTAAGGGATGTTAGGGATAAGTGTGATGGGTGTTAGGGTTAGGGTGAGGGGTGTTAGGGATAAGTGTGAGGGGTGTTATTGTTAGGTGTTAGGGTGAGGGTTGTTAGGGATAAGTGTGAGGGGTGTTAGGGTTAGGTGTTAGGGTGAGGGATGTTATGGTTACTTGTTAGGGATAAGTGTGAGGGGTGTTAGGGTTAGGGTGAGGGGTGTTAGGGATAAGTGTGAGGGGTGTTAGGGTTAGGTGTTAGGGTGAGGGGTGTTAGGGATAAGTGTGAGGGGTGTTAGGGTTATGGTAAGGGGTGTTAGGGATAAGTGTGATGGGTGTTAGGGTTAGGGTGAGGGGTGTTAGGGATAAGTGTGAGGGGTGTTATTGTTAGGTGTTAGGGTGAGGTGTGTTAGGGATAAGTGTAAAGGGTGTTAGGGTTAGGTGTTAGGGTGAGGGATGTTAGGGTTAGGTGTTAGGGATAAGTGTGAGGGGTGTTAGGGTTAGGGTGAGGAGTGTTAGGGATAAGTGTGAGGGGTGTTAGGGTTAGGTTTTAGGGTTAGGGGTGTTAGGGATAAGTGTGAGGGGTGTTAGGGTAAGGGGTGTTAGGGATAAGTGTGATGGGTGTTAGGGTTAGGGTGAGGGGTGTTAGGGATAAGTGTGAGGGGTGTTATTTTTAGGTGTTAGGGTGAGGTGTGTTAGGGATAAGTGTAAAGGGTGTTAGGGTTAGGTGTTAGGTTGAGGGATGTTAGGGATACGTGTTAGGGATAAGTGTAAGGGGTGTTAGGGTTAGGGTGAGGTTTGTTAGGGATAAGTGTGAGGGGTGTTAGGGTTAGGTGTTAGGGAGAGGGGTGTTAAGGATAAGTGTAAGGGGTGTTAGGGTGAGGCATGTTAGAAAGAAGTGTGAGGGGTGTGAGGTCTTAGGGATAAGTGTGAGGGGTGTTAGGGTTAGGTGTTAGGTTGATGGATGTTATGGATAAGTGTGAGGGTTGTTAGGGTTGGGTGCTAAGGTGAGGGGAGGATGATGATAATGGGGGGAAGAGACACAGGGGTGTCCTTGCAACAGAGATCAAAAGAGTCCTTTAGGACTGTATTGCTCACTGTGTACAGAAGCCTAGCTATGGTTTCCCCTATTGATGCAGTATCACCTACACTCAGCCTCCTCTCAGTAAGACTGCAAGTTAATTATGATTCCAAAATGGCTGCTGTCCATGAGTTAGAAGGGTCTGGATGGCAGGGTATGATGCTGATTGGCTGGAATGTGTCTGCTGACTGTGAGTTGCAGGGTCAAAGTTTGCTCAATGATAAAGTATAGGGGCGGGTCGAATATCGCATATGTTCGCAGTTCGACGCGAACGCGAACATGCTATGTTCGCCGGGAACAGTCCGCCGGCGAACTATTCGACATCTCTACACCACTCCTATCTGGTGGCACATTACATTGCAGGTTCAGTGCCCCAAATTCGAAGTAGGAGGTCCGACCAAGCATCTTTTTCCATCTCCCTGTTCCAAAAATCCATGCCATATACACGTCCCCTGATAGGTGACGTAACAGGTATTAAACTGATAGGAATAAATAGTACAACTGAACACACCACTCCTATCTGGTGGCACCTTAGAATGCACGCGTAGTGCCCCAAATTTGAAGTGGGAGGACCGACCAAGCATCTTTTTCCATCTCCCGCTTCCAAAAATCCATGCCTTATACACTTCTCCTGATAGGTGACGTAACAGGTATCAAACTGATAGGAATAAATAGTACAACTTAATACACCACTCCTATCTGGTGGCACATTACATTGCACGTTCAGTGCCCCAAATTCGAAGTAGGAGGTCTGACCAAGCATCTTTTTCCTTCTCCCTGTTCCAAAAATCCATGCCATATACACGTCCCCTGATAGGTGACGTAACAGGTATTAAACTGATAGGAATAAATAGTACAACTGAACACACCACTCCTATCTGGTGGAACCTGAGATTGCACATGCAGTGCCCCAAATTTGAAGTGAGAGGACTGACCAAGCATCTTTTTCCATCTCCCGCTTCCAAAAATCCATGTCATATACACGTCCCCTAATAGTGGACGTAACAGGGATTAAACCGATAGGAATAGTACTACTTAACAGTACACACCTTATAATAAGGCAGACAGAGGCAACGCAGAGAGAGGAGTCTGAAGAAGAGGAGTCAGAGGAGGAAGGTGGCTTTGAGGAGGTGGAAGAACAAACACAGCAGGCGTCCCAGGGGGCTTGTTGTCACCTTTCGGTGACCCTTGGTGGCTGGGTGGAGTAAGAGACCTTCAATGACATCAGTGAGGACAAGGAACGGGACATGGCTAGCTTGGTATCCAACCTTGTGCAAATGGGGAGTTTGCGGTTGTGCAAAGGGACTGTTTGCGGTTGTTTGCAGGGCATTAAACGGGGAGATTGGTCTGTTACTGTGAAGCAGGTGAAACCCTACATTACCTGATCGATACAACATCATACCTGATGTTTTAAAGCATGTTCTTCCAAACAAAAATATGTGATATATATATATATATATATATATATTTTTTTTTTTTTATATATATGTAATAGAGAATATTATCATTATGAATTATTTTCTTTTTACTTATTTTTTATTTCATAAATGAAATATTGGTACTTTAGTGTGTCTATATATTTATTTTTAAGGTTACCATTTCAACATATTAAAATCCTCAACAGAGGCAGTATATATATATATCACATATTATAATTGTCCTGCTACGAGTTGTCGTCACGCTGTTTGCGTGGTCCGTACGAATAGCGGGCTTAGCGATGAGTGCCGCAGGCGCTCATCACCTGGCGAGCCTCGCGAAGCGAGGCGAGCCGTTAACCGGCAGAAATTTTGCGGGATTAGCGATGAGCGCCGCAGGCGAAGCGAGGCGAGCCATTAAACCGCTGCACTTTGGCAATGAGCGCCACAGGCGCTCATTGCAGGCGAGCCTCGCGTATCGTGGCGAGCCGTTAAAACGTAGTAAAAAAATACGGCCGCAAACCGCCTATCATAAAAATAAAAATTAACAATAACTACAAACACCACATACATAAAAACCTAACCGATAGCAAGAGGGAGCATCCACGACCTGCAGAAAGCAAGTTACACATTGATTTACCTTAAAATACAAAAATGTAAACATTAAAAAAAAAAATAAGCGACAGAAAAAATGGCGGACGAAAAAAATGAAAACGAGGCTACAGCACTCTGAGCACGAAAAAGACTTACGGTTAATCCCTGAAGGCGTAGACACATTACGGATAATCCGTGACGGCGTATAAGACACATTACGACATCGCAAAAATCGGACGCAACCCGCGGACAAGAAAAAAGATAAAACACACTAAATACACAGAACACATAAATAAAAAGGTTACCGACAGCAAGAGGAAGCATCCTGGACCTCAAAACAAAAACTATCGCCTTAATTTAAAGCAAAATAAAAGAGTTTAGACACTTTTAAAAAAATAAGCGAGAGAAAAAATGGCGGCCGAAAAAAATGAAAACGAGGCTACAGCACTCTGAGCACGAAAAAGACTTACGGTTAATCCCTGAAGGCGTAGACACATTACGGATAATCCGTGACGGCGTATAAAACACATTACGACATCGCAAAAATCGGACGCAACCCGCGGCCAAGAAAAAAGATAAAACACACTAAATACACAGAACACATAAATAAAAAGGTTACCGACAGCAAGAGGAAGCATCCTGGACCTCAAAACAAAAACTATCGCCTTCATTTAAAGCAAAATAAAAGAGTTTAGACACTTTAAAAAAAATAAGTGAGAGAAAAAATGGCGGCCGAACAAAACGAAAACGAGGCTACAGCACTATAGCCATGGAAAACACTTACGGAAAATCCGATAAGACGCACACCACACATTTCCGGATTAACACGGAGTTCCCGCCTTTGTCTCGCGTAGACTCCGATTTCCCGCCTTTGCCTCGCGCCGACTACGATTTCCCGCCTTTGCCTCGCGCCGACTACGATTTCCCGCCTTTGTCTCGCGCCAACTCCATTTTCCCGCCGAAAACAACACATTGGTCTCGAGCACCAGCGTATTTCCCGCCTAAAACAATGCATTTCGCTCGCACACCCGTATTTCCCGCCGAAAACAATGCATTTGGCTCGCGCAAAAACCTATATATAGGGCACAATTGACACATTACTAACACCTTTTCCTGAGGTGATGACAGTGTGACTGGACATTTTCGGATGCTGGAAAATCGAAAGAGATTGATAGCTCTTCAGGATACTGATTCAGGAACATTGAATTACAAAAGGTACATTTTAAGAAGTATCATTAATTAATTACTATATTATTAGTTACTTAATAAGGACAATTATGTACATTAAATTAATAATTGGTTATGTATTGTGCATTAATTATTAATGTACATTACATTGATTTATTAATTATTAATGTACATTAAATTAATAATTAATTGATTATATATTGTGCTTAAATGTGTGAAACATTGTAAATAATATTCATAATGTATTTTATTTAATTAAGAATTAATAATCAATAAAATATAACCAATTAACTATTAAATTAATGTACATTATTTCATTAACAGAAATATAATATTGAGCTTAACTGTGTGAAACAATTGACAATACTATTGATAATGTACATTAAATAATTAATGAATTAAGCATTAATATCAAAGTGAGTTTGCGTTTAAGAATGTACATAAAAAAGAAACACATTTATTCATGAATTAATAAATAATGTACATTAAATTTAATTATTAATTAATAATGTACATTCTATTACAAATTAATTGGTTATATAATGTGCATTAATTAATTGTAGATTACATTACTAATTAATTGGATATTGTAATTACCTGTGTAAAAGAATTGTAAATAACGTTTATAATGTACTTTCTACAATTAATTAATTATTACTAAACAGTAATATCAAAAATGTTAGCGTTTAAGAATGTGCAGAAAATAAACACATTGATTCATTAATTAAGAATGTACATGATTTTAATAATTTAATTCTCAGATAGACTCATGTTTATGTTTTCAGTTTAAATTTAATTAATAATGTACATTAAATTAATAATTGCTTATATATTCTGCATTAATTAATAATGTACATTAAATATAATTATTAATTAATAATGTATATTACATTAGTAATTAATTCGTTAGATATTGTGCTTACCTGTGTGAAAGAATTAAAAATAACATTCATAATGCACTTTATTTAATGAATTAATTATTAATAATGAGTAATATCAAAAACAGTTTTGTATTAGATTACTATAGGAACATATTAAAGAATATGCTTTCAGGTTTTTAAGGAATAAAAATATATGTCTCTTGATTGATGTTTATTTCATGATATGGGTGAAGTGAAATAATACAAAGATTCTAAAATTTAAATTACAGATTATTGATCAAGGAAAGTGAATAAACACACAGTGTGACGTTTGCAGCCTTTGAACAACATCAAGACCGTCTTTGCAGGTAAATATTTTATTTGGTCCTGACACATCAAAACAGCATATGTTAAAAAAATTTATGGAAAGTTGAATAGACAATACGAAGCAATACAAACATTTAACAAAACGAAGAAGCACTTGCCAAAAAAAAAAAAAAATGTATGCAGTGAAGTGAATCAAGAAGGATTTAAAATGAATTGAAAGATGAATAATTGATATAATAAATATATATGTCCAGTTATTACCAATTTAATATATGTCAATAAAATACTTTGAAAAATGGTTTCATTTATTTCATTGGAAACAAGGATAACGTTTATTCATCAACTTTAATGTAACAGTCCAAAAAGTAAAAAGACATATGTACACAAAAATAAGAAGAAACACTAATTAATATTTATATTGACTATTACAGATTAAAAAATGGAAGATAATGGAGAAGACAAAATGGAACGCAAAAGAAGATTGGCAAGGGAAAGGAAGCAAAGGTGGAGAGATGCTCAGACACCGGAAACTTCACAACGCTTGAGAGAAGAAGATCAACAGAGACTTTTAAATAAAAGAAAGATTGCTAAGAAAGCCAAAAGTGAGTCTGTTGGGCCTTGCAAAAAAAGGAAAAGTAAAAAAAAACATCTATGTGAACCAGTGTCTAATGATTCTATTGTGCAGAATGACTTAAATGTAGACACACATGACAACAATGTACATATAGAAAGTGGGTTTGATATATATGTGGAAAAAATGCATGACAATGTGTTCAATACTGCAGTACATGTAGATACTCATTATTGTGGGTTACTTAATGTGCTTTGTCAGTTTTGTGGGGCCTATCATTTCATAAAGGAAAGACCTACTGATGGAAATTTCATTAGTTGCTGTCAGAAAGGAAAGGTGAAACTTCCACTAAGACATCCATTTCCATATTATTTAGAATGTATTATGAGTGATCCAACATTTCAAAATTATAATAATTTCAAACAAAACATCAGGTCTTATAACAGTGCAATTTCATTTGCTTCAATGGGTGCAACTTTAGCAGAAAATGTACCAGGACATGGTCCTTATTGTTTCAGAGTTCAAGGTCAAATATACCACCGAACTTCACATTTACACCCACAAGAAGGAGAGCCAAGGAAATTTGCACAGTTGTATGTCTTGGATACGATGGAAGCTGTGGAACAAAGAATGACACTACCAGAAAATAGACAGTGTTTGCGCATAGTCTTTGAACAGCTGGATAAAATTATGCAAAACAACCCATATAGTAAAGCATACAAACAATTAGCACAGCTGGAAAAAGAACAACAGGAACATGCTGAAAGACATCTATTGCCTATACCAAGAGTAAATATGGTGTTAAAAAAAGATCGCAACACTGATCAAAGAAGATATAATTTACCGACAGTAAATGAGGTTGCTATGGTGTTTAAAAATGAGGATGGTGAACCACCTTTTCAGCGTGATATTAGAATATATCCACGCAATGAAGAACAACCATTTATCAACATCAATATATTAAGTTGTAATTTAGATCCAATGACATATCCCATTTTCTTTCCAAATGGTGAACCTGGATGGGAACCAAAATTAAAATTGGAAACTTATCCCAATACTAAACTTCGAATTAGATCTAATATTTCCATGCTGGAATATAAAGTTGCACAAACTGCTATCCGTGACTGCTTTAATCCAATTTTACATGGAGGCAAACTCACTCAACAATGGATTATTGATTCATATCTACAAGTTGAAGCCAATAATTTAAATTTCATTAAATTTCAACAAAATAAATTACGAGTTGAACAGTATTGTGGATTAATGGATTATGTGGCTGAAATAGCTGCAAACAGAGACATTCCAGCTGGAAGAGCAATTATTTTGCCATCAACTTTCCAAGGATCTCCTCGCAATATGCAAGAAAGGTATAATAATGCCATGGCTATTGTCACAAAATTTGGAAAACCAGATTTATTTATTACATTCACATGTAATCCACAATGGCCAGAGATCAAGGAAAATTTGTATTTGGGACAAACTACATCTGACCGACCAGATTTAGTGGCAAGAGTATTTAAAATCAAACTGAATTCATTAATACATGATATCACCAAAGCAAAATTATTTGGACAATGTATGGCATTTGTTTACACTATTGAATTTCAAAAGAGAGGACTGCCACATGCTCACATACTTTTAATACTGCAGGAAAAAGATAAGTTGAAAACTGCAGAGAGAGTGGATTCAGTCATTTCTGCCGAATTGCCAGACCAAGAAAAATATACAAAACTTTGGGAGATTGTTACACATAGAATGATTCATGGCCCATGTGGAGAGATGAATCCTAATTCCCCATGTATGGAAAATAAAAAATGTACAAAACAATTTCCAAAACAATTTCAAATGCAAACTTATGCTAATTGTGATGGATATCCTTTGTATAAAAGAACACAAGGAGAAACAGCTATTATCCGGGGCCAAAAGGTTGATAATAGATTTGTTGTTCCATACAATCCACATTTGCTCATCAAGTACAATGCACACATCAATGTAGAAGCTTGCACTTCGATTAAATCAATTAAGTATGTGTATAAATATATATACAAAGGATATGACGCAGCTACTGTTGTTGTACAAGGTGCTGTAAATGAAAACGAAAATCCAATTGTACACGATGAACTATCAAATTATTTAGATGCTCGCTATGTTAGTGCTCCTGAAGCAATGTGGCGCCTTTTGAAATTTGAGATGCATGATCGGTCACATGCTATCTATCGCTTAGCTGTACATTTGCCTCAAAGTCAGATGGTTTGCTTTACTCAAGGAAATGAAAGACTTGCATTATGTCAAAGTGAAGACAGAGATACCACACTTATAGCATGGTTTAAATTAAACTGTCAGGATACGCAGGCCAGACAATTTTTATACATAGAGATACCATATTACTTTGTATTTGTAAATGGTCAATGGAAAGAACGAAGAAGAGATGCACAAAAGATTATACCACGCATTTATACCGTCAGTCCAAGGGATATTGAACGTTTCAGCTTAAGATTACTTCTGCTACATGTTCCCGGTGCACAGAGTTTTGAGCATTTACGTACAGTCAATGACATAGTTTATGATACATTCCTATTAGCTGCAAGACAGCAAAATTTCATAGCTGATGATACAGAATGGGAGAGGTGTCTGGAAGAAGCAGCGCTATGTCAAATGCCAAAGCAAATGAGACAACAATTTGCATTCATATGCATATTTTGCAATGTACCTGATGCTTTCACTTTGTGGGAAACATTTAAATTAAACATGTCAGAAGACTTCTTGAAACGTTACAGAGAACCAATCGCTCTGTTAAAAACATTGTTGGAAATTCAAGAAATATTGTTTGCTCATGGATTAAATTGTTCAAGTTTTAATTTACTGGATCCAGGACTTATAGATGACATTAATTTTGATGATTATGACACTGAGCTACAAAAACAAAAAACACAAGAAAAACTGGCAACATTAAATACTAAACAGTTAGAAGCATTTCAGGCCATCACAAATGCTACAGATGATGAAATGGTCAAAGACCGGTATTTCTATCTAGACGGCCCAGGTGGATCTGGAAAAACTTATCTTTACAATTGTTTGATGAGTTATATTCGATCACACAGTCAGATAGCTATGCCATTTGCAACAACTGGAATTGCTGCACTTTTGTTAGATGGTGGTAGAACTGTTCATAGTGGATTTAAGCTGCCAGTTCCCATTTTGGAAACATCAGTGTCAGATATTCGACTCAATTCTATACAAGCAAAAAAATTTAAACTAACGAAACTAATTATCATAGATGAGGCAACAATGATGTCATGTCACGCACTGCAATGTATTGACAGATTCTTAAAAGAAGTGATGGATAATAAGTTGCCATTTGGTGGAAAGGTGATGCTGTTAGGAGGAGATTTTCGGCAAACATTACCTGTTGTGCCACACGGAAATAGAACAGAGATCATTGAAACATGTATCAAGACCAGTAAACTGTGGCAAATATTTACACATCTCAAATTAGAATTAAATATGAGATCTGAAGGCCAAAATGAATTCAATGATTGGCTTATTAAAATCGGAGAAGGAAAACATCCAGAAATACAGCATTTACCAAATGATACTATTGAAATTCCATCAGAAATGGTTTGCAACGAATCACTGATATCAGCCATATTTCTAAACACTCTTAATAACGAGGATTACTCAGACATTGCAAACAAAGTGATATTAACATCAAAAAATATCGATGCCTTGAATGTAAATAATGAAATTTTAAAATACATCAATGCACCACAGAAGAATTATTACAGTGCAGATTCAGTTCTGGCTGATGATAAAGAGAGTGAATCGAATTTTAGTATCGAATTTATTAATTCCTTAACACCATCTGGAATGCCACCACATATTTTACAATTGAAAAAAGGTGCAATTGTCATGTTATTGCGAAATATGGATCCAAAAAAAGGACTTTGTAATGGCACCAGATTAATTGTGCATGAGTTAAAAGATCATTTTATACATGCAGAAGTTATAACTGGGACCCATAGAGGTGACCGAGTTTTTATACCAAGAATTGATTTAGCTCCAAGTGAGAGTGGTTTGCCTTTTGTCCTTCAAAGGAGACAGTTTCCAGTTATCATGGCATTTGCCATGACCATCAATAAATCACAAGGCCAAACTTTTAAGTCTGTTGGGATTTTTTTAAAGGAACCAGTTTTTGCACATGGACAACTCTATGTTGCTTTTTCAAGGTGCACCAATCCAAACGAAATTAAAGTGACTGTTGACGAAAATGAAAGTCAGGGTCATTTATTAGACGATGGATGCGTTTACACAAAAAACATTGTGTACTATGAGGTGTTGTAAACATAGAGTAGAGTAGTTTCATTTCTATGACAACATTTTAAGGTACTCAATATTATTGCACAAAAACAACATTTCAAGAACAAACTATATACAATGGACAAAAAAATCCATAGAGAACAGTGGTTTGACTTCCAGTACAAAATGTAAGTACTCTGGGACTCTTTAAATAGGGGACCACTATTTCACTTTGGAAACTCTATGTGATATTTGCATAAAAGACAAACAGAAAATAAAAAAAAAACGTAAACATCCTTAAACATATTGAAATGGGTTACAAGTTTCATATTCATATGATTGGCCCCACAAAAAAAAAGTTTAAAAACTGTTTGTTAAAGAGATATGTTATAGGCAAACATGTATTGTTACTATATAGTTGAACCATTTCATAAGATTTGGAAAAGTATTGATTCAGGGAGTAATCCGATCACCAGTTAATGGGGTCAGGAAGGAATTAATTTTTTTCCCTCTAAGATACAATTGCAAAAGTTTGAATGGGGGGTTTTATTGTTTGCCTTCCTCTGAATTCAATGCTAATTTAGTTTAACGAGAGTTTAACAAAAATTTTACAAATAAAAAAAAACATGTTATTTGTAAAAAAATGTACTTACTCTAAGTTAATATAGTCTGCAGTTACTAAGTGATAAATATCTATTTAAAAGTGTTAGTATTGTTAAAAGAAGGTTGAAAGATTGTATAATATACAAGTTGCCTGTTACAAAATTTCATGTTACACTTTACAATATGTATGCATTAAAAAGTACAATATGTATGCATTAAAAGTAAAATATTATTATATTGTTTTTAAAAAAAAAAATGATTATGAAATATAAGTTGAAAGTTACAAAAAATAAAAAGTTAAAAAAAGAAATGTGTATTTCTTTTTAGAAACAAAAAAGGGACAAATGTAGTAGACTCATTTTGTGTTGCAAATAAATTTCACAACATTTAAATTTTATTGACCGTCATTTTTTGACGGGCAAGTCGCTAGTATATATATATATATATATATATATATATATATATATATATATAAGTTCAAATAAGTCCACAACACAAGCTGAGATCCCGCTCCATGCTGCTGATAGCCAGTAAGCTTGAAACAGCTGTACATGGATAGGATTCTCAGCTTGTGTAAAATCCAACCTTGGCTTTGCATTAAAGCTGTGTAATACAGCAGGCATAAGCTTAAAGGAAGCCATGTTTGAAAATGGCTATGGATTTAAGAGTGAGGCGTTTGTGGACACATTTGCATGTCCCAGCTCAGCTTCCCAGAATGCAGTGTAATAACTGTTTTTCTCAGAATTCTGAGCTGGAAGCAGGTTTTATTAACTTGTTTTAGACATTCAAATGTGAACACGGATGTACTTTTTATTTATTGTACGACTGTTCGGTGGAGGGCTTCTATCGCTCTTTTGCCCACCATATTATAAATGATTGTTGTGGTAAGTTCAAATATATATACATGCATAAGTAATCATCAATCTCTGTATTTGAGAGGTATATGTCCACTTGTTTTAAATAATTTTATTCAATAAGAACACACAAATTAATATATGAAGGAGAAACATACTAAACAAGATTACTATCGAATCTACTATGAGTCACAATTTCATTCCATTCAAGCAGTACTTATTATTAAGCTCAAACTATTGGAAGGGGTTAATGTCGAAGTTAGTGGTAACTAGAGATGTCGCGGACAGTTTGCCTATTCGCAGCGATTTTGGCTCTT
Source organism: Discoglossus pictus (assembly GCA_027410445.1). NCBI lineage: Eukaryota > Metazoa > Chordata > Amphibia > Anura > Alytidae > Discoglossus > Discoglossus pictus. The sequence continues at coordinate 9,526,176 of CM050175.1, forward strand.
TCGCGCTCGCATCGGACAGCAGACACATGCGCTTTTCGGTCCGCCCCCTATTCTGTATCATTGAGGAAACTTTGACCCTGCACCTCACAGTCAGCAGACACATTCCAGCCAATCAGCAGCATACACTCCCTTCCAGAGCTTTCCATCTGAAGGACAGCATCCATTTTAGAATCATTCTGAAGCTGCATTCGTTGTGAGAGGACAGATAGTGTAGCTGCTGGAGATTTAATAGGGAAATAGATAGCCAGGCTGTGTATTTAGCTTCCACTACAGACCTGAAGGACTCATCTGATATCTGCTGCAAGGACAGCAACCCAAAAAGCCCTTTTTAGGGCTAGAACATCATTTATTGTATTTTATTATTTTTTTCTGTGTAATCTAATTGCATATGCCTGCCTGCCAGCGTGTGTGACAGGCTAACACCTAAGAGCTTATATTGTGCTTATTTTCACTACTCATACCTGGTGGTGTACCATACATTGAAAACAACCATTTTTTTCCTGTAATCTAATTTCAGTTGCCTGCCTGTGAAGCGGGTGTAACCCTTACACTACCTAATCGATACAACATCATACCTGATGTTTTAAAGCATGTTATTCCAAACAATTTAGGAATATTAGGTGATTTATGCCCTTTATGGCTTAAAACCAGACTCTGCATCAATATGTAATTTTCCGTGGGAGTTTTGCCATGGATCCCCCTCCGGCATGCCACAGTCCAGGTGTTAGTCCCCTTGAAACAACTTTCCCATCACTATTGTGGCCAGAAAGAGTCCCTGTGTGTTTTAAAATTTGCCTGCCCATTGAAGTCTATGGCGGTTTGCCCGTTCGCGAACGATTGATGAAATTTGCGTCTGTGGTTCGCGAACCGAAAATTTTATGTTTGCGACATCTCTAGTGGTAACCCATGGTTGCAAAAAACTACAAATAGGCTTGGAATATAGTGCCAATGTTCCTTCCCCTTTGAAAAAGATGCTGTTGCTTAGAAACACGTGTTAGGGTAGTGGACGTGCGTTCTGATGTCAGACGCTAATGTTCTCGCAGTGTTTGATGGGTAGTGCAGGGTTCTAGTGGATAGAAGGCCGCTCACGTCTCCCTGCTACAAATTAGAAAGTAGATACTTTGTATGAGGTTTATTAGTTTAAAATGTTTCATTCATAGCCTAGCATGGTATAATTGAGACGCAGTGCTGGTAGATACAGGCAGGTTGGGCCAGACAAATTTGACAGTACTGACAGTAATATTCCGAATTAATTATCTGAGAGAGTCAAAATGCTGAACCAATTAAAATTTCCAAACAGTGACAGGAAAAGGATCCAGTTTGGAAAGATACATTCCAACAGTTGTAAATATTTTATAAGTGGAGGCAGTGTATGAAGGTGAGATTCTGGTATAGACTACATAAAAAAACAAGGTATTCTTTTTTTAATTTTTTTATATTTTTAAATTTAATATTTATTGAATTTCCAACATATAAATAACATCAAGACAATAAATAACAAACAAGCGGTAAAACAAATACATTTTCCCCCTATATAACATACATGCAATGCAACTTTACATTTACATTTATAGGCTGTGCTGTGATAATACTTTGGTTCGGCTTCTGCATTATATTGTTAGTTATCATCATGATGATATGACCGGTAGATAGCCAATGCATTGAATAAACACAACCAAAAAAATATATATATATAAAATATAAAAAAACAAATAAACCAGAAAGAAAGCAAACAAAACAATATGGACAGCGGAATCATTACCTTGCTGGGTTTAAAGGTCAAGTTCAGAGCTCAGATCACTACACTCCAATGCTAGAAGGTAGACTGTCATGGCACTTATGTGGTTAATGTTGGGTTGTAACAGGCCCATAATGGTCATAATATACCCTTATGGGACTGATGGGGTTAAATAGAGGCTTTTGTGGGTCTGCATAGACCCCCATAAGTGACCGGGTTAAAATGGTGTAGTGCTTACACTTTGGGTTATGAGGGTCCTGGATGACCCTCATGGCACTTATAGTGTTATTACATGCGTTCATTACTGTGTTAGAGGGGTCTATATAGTTGAGGCACACAGTACACTCACATTGTGTGGCAAACAGCATTTCAACACTTTCTTTTATTGACTGTCATTTTTTGACAGGCAAGTCGCTAGTAACAATATAACAATGTGTAAAGTTTTCATGAATACATATTGTAAACCATAACATAAAAATTTGTAACATGCAACTTGTATTTTAAACAATCTTGAACCTTTTTTTTAAATCAATACTAACATTTTGAATTGATAGTTATCCATTAATAACAGACAACTATGTAAACTTTCTGTAAATAACTATTTTGAACAATGAGATGCTTTGCAACATTAATAAAAAAAAACAAAAAAAACTTGTTGAACTAAATTGGCATTGAATCCAGAGGAAGCAAACAATAAAACCCCCCATTGAAACTAAGCCAATTGTATCAAAGGGGGGGAAAAAATATTCCTTCCTCACCCCAATAACTGGCGAACATATTACTCCCTGAATCAATACTCTCTATTTAAATTATACAGTTCAATGTATTAAAAAATGATGAAACTTGTAGTAACATAAATCCTTGACTATATACAATATACAATGAAGCAACTTTCCACAACTTTGAAAATATAATGTTAACATGTGAAATAGTAACATAAAACAATAACATTTAACCTTCATGTTAAGGAAAATGCCACGTTTTGTGGGGCCAATCGTGTAAAAAGGTAACTTTTAACACATTCCAATCTGTATAACCACTGTTTACTGTTGTTTTTTATTTTTATTTTGTTCTTGTTGTACTTTGTGCAAATGGCACATAGAGTTTCCAAAGTGAAATAGTGGTGCCCTATTTAAAGAGTCCCAGAGAGATAAAATGTTGTCCTGGAAGTAAAACCACTGTTCTCTATGTTTTTTTGCCATTGTATAGAGTTTCTTATTGAAATAGTGGTCCTCTCAAATCAGTCGGAGTAACATAAAATGTTGTTGTGGAAATGAAACCACTGTCCTCTATATTTACAACACCTCATAGTTCACAATGTTTTTTGTAAAAATGCATCCATCTTCAAATAAATCAATCAGACTTGGGTTTTCTTCAACATGTACTTTAATTTCCTCTGGATTATAGCATCTTGAAAATGCAACATATAGTTGACCATGTGCAAACACAGGTTCCTTCAAAAAAATACCCACAGACTTAAAAGTTTGTCCATGGGATTTACTGATGGTCATGGAAAATACCATGATAATGGAAAATTTCTCCTTTAATGGACAAAAGGCAAACCACTCTCATTTGGAGCCAAATCAGTTCTCGGTATAAGAACTGGTTCGCCTTTATGGGTACCACTAAATTCACTCAAATGATCCTTTAAATCCTTCACAATTAATCTGGTCCCATTACAAAGTACTTTTTTGGGGATTCATATTTCTCAATAGCATGACAATTGCCCCTTTTTTAAGTTGCAAAACATGTGGTGGCATTCCAGAGGGAGTTAAAGAATACATTCCATAGAAAAGTCTGCTTTACTATTTTTGTCCTCAGCCAGAACAGAATCTGCACTGTAATAGTTTTTTTGGAGTGCATTGATTAATTTTAATATTTTGTTGTTTAGATTCAAAGCATCTATATTTTTGGATGTCAATATGACTTTGCTTGCAATGTCTGAGTAATCCTCGTTATTGATGGTATTGAGGAAGATTGTCGAAATTAGTGGTTCTTTTGAAATCATTTCTGGTGGAATTTGTACTGCATCATCAGGTAAATTATTATTTTTTGGCTGTTTTCCTTCTCCAATCTGAATGAGCCAATCATTGAATAGATTTTGGCCTTCAGATCTCATATTTACTTCTTATTTAAGGTGTGTAAATATTTTCCACAGCTTACTTCTTTTTATACACATTTTCGACAATGTCAGTCCGATTGCCATGTACATTACCACAGGTAATGTTTGCCTGAAATCTCCTCCTAATAACATCACCTTTCCACCAAATGGCAAATCATTAGCCATAACTTCTTTCAATAATCGATCAATACATTGCAGGGCATGACATGATATCATAGTTGCCTCATCTATTATAATTAATTTACTCCTGTGCAATTTTTTGGCTTGTAATGAATTCATTTGAATATCCGACACTGATGTTTCCAGAATGGGGACTGGCAGTTTAAATCCACTATGCACAGTTCTACCACCTTCTAACAAAAATGCGTCAATTCCAGTGGTTGCAAATCGCAGTGCTTTTTGACCCTGTGCTCGAATGTAACTCATCAACAAATTATAAATATAAGTTTTTCCTGATCCATCAGGGCCATTCAGATAGAAATAACGCTCTTTGAGCATGTCATCTTGTGTTGCATTTTTGATGGGGTTAAATGCTTCCAATTGCAATGCATTTAAAGTTCCAATTTTTTCTTGTGTTTTTTGGTATTCAATGTCAGTGTCATACTCATCAAAGTTAATTTCATCTATAATTCCTGGATAAGGCAGATGAAAATTGGCACAATTTAATCCATGACAAAGAAAGATTTCCTGTATTTCCATTAATGCTTTCAATTGTGCAAAGGTCTCATTGTAACATTTCAAGAAATCTTCACACATATGTATTTTAAATGTTTCTCACAAAGTTAATGCATCTGGTACATTGCAAAAGATACAAATGAAAGCAAATTGTTCTCTCATTTGCTTTGGCATTTGACATAGTGTAGCTTCCTCGAGACATCTCTCCTATTCTGTATCATCTGCCAGAAAGTTTTGATGTCTTGCAGCTACCTAGAAAGTATCATAAACTATGTCATTGACTGTGTAAATGTTCATAACTTTGTCCACTGGGAGCATGTAAAAGAAATAATCTTAAACTGAAACGTTCAATGTCTCGTGGACTGACGTTATATATGCTTGGGATAATTTTATAATTATACTTCTTTCATTGTCTCCATTCACCATTTACGATTACATAGTGATTTGGAATGTAAATGTATAAAAATGTTCTGGCCTGAGTATCCTGACAATTTAATTGAAACCAAGCAGTAAGCATTGTTGCTCTATGTTCACTTTGTGTTAAAGCATTTCTTTCATTGCCTGTAGTGAAGCACACAAATATACTTTGTGGCAAATGGACAGCTAATCGATACACAGCATGTGACCGATCATGGATCTCTAATTTGAGAAGACGCCACAATGCTTCTGGAGCACTTACATATCGGGCATCTAAATAAGATGAAAGTTCGTCATGTAAAATGGGATTGTCTTTTTCATTTTGTGCACCTTGCACAACAACAGTTGCTGCATCATTTCCTTTATATATATATTTATACACATATTGGATGGATTTGATAGAAGAGCAAGCTTCCACATGGATATGTGCATTGTACTTCATGAGCAAATGTGGATTGTGTGGAACCACATATCTATTATCGACCATTTTGCCACAGATAATAGCTGTTTGTCCTTCTCTTCTTTTATACAAAGGGTATCCATCACAATTAACATAAGTCTGCATTTGAAATTGTTTTGGAAACTCTTTTATGCCGTTTTTAGTTTCCATACATGGTGAATTTGGATTGATCTCTCCATATGGACCATGTATAATTCTTTGAGTTACAATCTCATAAAGTTTGGAATGTTTCTCTGCATGTTGCAGTTCAGCAGTAATTACTGAATCCACTCTGTCTGCTGTATTCAATGTATCTTTTTCTTGCAAAATTAAAAGTATATGTGCATGTGGCAGGCCTCTTTTTTAAAATTCAATGGTATAAACAAAGCCAGACATTTCCCAAATAAGTCTGCTTTAGTTATATCATGAATTAATGAATTTAGTTTTATTTTGAATACTCTTGTCGCCAAATCTGGTCGGTCAGAAGTATTTTGTCAAAGCTGTAGATTGTATTTGATCTCTGGCCATTGTGGATTACATGTAAATGTAATGAATAAATCTGGTTTGCAAAATGTTGTGACAATAGCCATGGCATCATTGTATCTTTCTCGCATATTGCGAGGAGATCCTTGGAAAGAGGATGGCAAAATCATTGCTCGACCAACAGGAATGTCTCTGTTTGCAGCCAATTCAGCGACATAATCCATCCATCCACAATATTATTCTTCTCAAAGCTTGTTTTGTTGAAATTTGACAAAATTTAGATTATTAGCTTCGACTTGTAGATAGGAATCAATAATCCATTGTTGTGTGAGCTTACCCCCACAAAATATAGGATTATAATGATCCCGGACAGCAGTTTGCGCCACTTTATATTCCAGCATGGAAATATTGTTTCTTACAAGAACTTTACTATTGGGATAACTTTGCAACTGTAATTTTGGTTGCCATCCTGGCCCTTCATTAGGAAAGAAAATGGGATATGTCATAAGATCCAAATTACTGCTTAAAATATTTATGTTTATAAAAGGTTGTTCTTCATTGCGTGGATATATTCTAATATCCCGTTAAAATGGTGGTTCCCCATCATCAATTTTAAATACCATGGCAACCTCATTTGCTGTAGGTAAATTATACCGTCTTTGATCAGTATGGCAATCTCTTTTGAGAATCATATTTAGTTAAGGTGTGTGTGGGAGTTGTGGGAGTTTTGTATGGTGTTCTAAGGTGACGTAAAAAAAGTGCTGGGAGTTAACAAAGCAGGGTTGTGTTGTTAGTTTTTTGAGGCGGCGTAGGACAAAGTACTGCGAGTTAAGGATTATGCAGGGTTGTGTTGTTCCAAAGTCATGCACCTTAAAGCCACCACCTTCCGCAAACTTGCGAGGGATGCAGTTCTTGCTCTCAAAGCGTGACGGCGATTCGTAGTTTTACAACTATTATATGTGATCACATATATAGTTGTGAGCGCACGAATTGTTGCTAACGCTGCGGGCTCGCGCAGCGAGCCGCGGGTCGCGCAGCGAGCCAAGGCCCTCGCGTAGCGAGGGCACTGGGCAAGGGTCTCAGTTGCTGGCATAGAGCGCCGTAGGCGCTCCATGCCAGCACCTGAGGACCTCGCAAAGCGAGGGCCGCAGTTGCTGGCAGGGAGCGCCGAAGGCGCTCCATGCCAGCAACTGCCACCCTCGCAAAATTAATGGCGCAACACGAACTCCACGACACACACACATTACGACACTCGCAAACAACATACGACACACGTTAACACCACGACACACATTACGACACTCGCAAACAACATACGACACACGTTCACACACATTACGGACTCGCAACACTCGGACGCAAGTCGCGAACATTACAAAATTAAAAACACAATACATACACACAGCACATACATACAAAACTTACCTACAGCAACAGGAAGCATCCAGGACCTAAAAAATGCAACTTACATCTTCATTTCGCTCAAAATAAAACACTTTAGACACGAAAATATTTCCTAAGCGAGAGAAACAAAGGCCGCCGAACAAAACGAAAACGAGGCTACACACGCAAACACCATACGAGACACGTTAACACACATTACGACCTCGCAAACATCGGACGCAACACGCCGATATACAAACATTTAAAACACAATAAATACACACAACACACACATAAAAAGCTTACCTACAGCAAGAGGAACCATCCAGCACCTCAAAAAACCAAGTTACACCTTCATTTAAATAAAAATAAAACCCTTTAGACACTAATACAATCGCTAAGCGAGAGAAAAAATGGCCGACGAATAAAACGAAAACGAGGCTACAGACGTAACTATACTACACTTACTCGCAATAATGAAACACATACCATGCGGAACGTATCACAATCATATTAAACACCATTTTGACCACTAATACGCACAAAATGGCGGATGGAACGCAAATTGTAAGCTGGAACGCAAATAGCGCATGCGTATTACGTTCTAACGGTCTAACTTTCCAGAATGTTCTACAAGTTTATAAATACTGCCTATTTCACAGAGAAAAATACATTTCTACTCAGGTGATGAACGGAGTGAATTCAGACATAACTGCTGCTGTTACTTCAGAAGATAATTCTTTCCTAATTTACTACTTTACATTGTGCAAATTACAACTGAGAGCTAAGCTATAATATATTACATTTTAGTAGCAAGACAGCACAAAAAAAAAAAAAAACTATGAAAATGTGATTTATGTATACTGACATGTGCCACGCACATTTATGTCTATCATGTATAGTCACATGTGACACACACATGTATGTGTGTAGGCACACAAAAAAAAATAAGGTTCATTTAACAAAAAAAAATAAAAAAGTATTTTTATATCAAAAAAGGGATTTATCTATAGTGACATGTGACACGCACATTTATGTGTATAGGCCCTGCAACAAAATCATCTTAAAATAAACTAATTAAACAACTACATTTAAATGACATTAGAAAAAAAAAAAACATTGTAATAATAAAATATGAGTCATGTATACTGATATGTGACACGCACATATAGGTATCATCTATAGTCACATGTCACACACAAACATTTAAGTGTGTTTAAAAAAAAAAAAAATAAGGTTAAGTTAACAATAAAAATATGATTCATGTATAGTGATATGTCACATGCACAATAAAAAATTACATTTAACTATGGAAATGTGCTTCATGTATGTGACATATGTGTGTAGCCACCACCGAAAAATAATGTTAATTGAAAATAATTACAGAAGTATATTTCAATGACATTAATTTACTGCAATTCAATAGATCACCTAAAGCTCAATCTTTCTACTTCTTTTAATATTCAAACAGACTCTGCATCAACAGCGTCACTCAACAATTTGCAACGTGCATTGTGAAGCACAATCCCTTTTAAAGAACACCAACAAAGAAGAAGAGGTAAGATACTAAAATACATTAAATGATGAAAAGGCCATGCTTTGGGAAAGAAAAAATAAGAAATATACAATTCACTATTTCACTTTCTTTTTCAAACAGACACTACAAGAAGACCGGCGGATTAAGATTGGCAGGAGGGTCCCTCTGTCATTCCACACTTCAATCAAGGTAAAGTATTAAGTATAACAAAGAACCCAAACATGAGCCTCATTCAATTGCGAGGTTGCAAATTGAATAGGACTCTATATAAGCACATAACATATTTTGCAGACAGAACTTTTTAGTTAATGAACTTCTATCCACAATCAAGGTCTTCACTAACTAAAAACTTTGGTACAAAAATATGTTATGGGCTTATATAGAGCCCTATTCAATTGGCAAAATTGCAATTGAATGAGGACCTATATATCTGGAATGGTCGAGGGCCTCATTTAAATGTGATTTGCCCATTTCACTAGGGCTCTATATAAGCACAGAGCATATATTTAAAAGGAAATTTTTACTTAGTGAAGACCTTGCTTTTGGATACCAGTTCACTAACTAAAAACTTCTCTAATAAAAGATGCTCTGTGCTCATATTGAGCCCTATTCCATTGCCCAAAACGCAATTCAATGAGGACACGACAATATAACAAATGCAGCAAACAAAGCGCCTCATTCAATTGCTATTTGCGCAAATTGAATATGGCTCAAAATAAGCACATTTAGGACCTCATTCAATTGCAATTTTCTACATTGAATAGTGCTCTGAATTCTCACATAACATTTTTTTTAAAGAAGTTTTTGTTCAGTCAAAACCTTGCTTTTGAATAAATGCTTCATAAATAAAAACTTCTTTCAAAAATATATGTTAGGGGCTTATTCACACCCCGATTCAATTTGCAATATTTAAATTGAATGACAGCCTTACAGTCCTGTTAAATTCTCAAAAATGCTATTGAATGAGGGCCAAACTATGCAACATATGGTACACACAAAGGCCCTCATTCAATTGCAATTTGGCCAATTGAATAGGGTCCTAAATAGGCACATAACATATATTTTTTAAGGAAGTTTTTAGTTAGTAAGCATCTATCCAAAAGCAAGGTTTTCACTAACTAAAAACTTATTTAAAAAATATATGCTACGTGCTTATTTAGAGCCCTATTCAATTGGCAAACTTGCAATTGAATGAGGGCCAAAGTGGTACACACAAAACAGCATTGTAACAAACTCACATAAAAACACAGAGAAAACAAAATTAACTTTCTTATTCAATGATTAACATAAGAATAACAAAAGTGGTGCGCACCTTATAGGATTGTACAAAAACTACAAAAAAAAAATAGGAAAATACATTAACATGCTTATTTAATGTTTAACAATCTATAACCAGTACAATGAAGACTAATTAACTTTACCACAACTGCTGCACACAAAACAGGATTGTAACGAACACACAAACACATAGCAAACTACATTAATAGTATTATTTCATGTTTTACAAACTATAACCATCCCAAGAAAGGATAAGGCCCTCATTCCATTGAAATTTGGACATTTCAATAGGCCTCTAAATAAGCACAGAACATATTTTTTTGAAAGAAGTTTTTAGTTAGTAAAGATCTATCCAAAAGCCAGGTTTTCACTAACTAAAAACTTATTTAAAAAAAATATGTTATGTGCTTATTTAGAGCCCTATTCAATTGCCCAAATTGCAAGTGAATGAGGGCCTTAGTAAGCATCTATCCAAAAGGAAGGTTTTCACTAACTAAAAACTTCTTTACAAAATATATGGGTCCTCATTCATCTGCAATTTTGCCAATTCAAGAGGGCTCTATATAAGCACATAACATATTTTTTGAGGGAAGTTTTTAGTTATTGAAGACCTTGATTTTGAATAGAAGTTCAGTAACTAAAAAGTTCTGTATAAAAAATATGTTATGTGCTTATATAGAGCCCTATTCAATTGGCCAACTCACAATTGAATGAGGCTCATGCTATGTGCTTATTTAGGGCCCTATTCAATTTTACAAATTGCAATTAAATGAGGCCCTAAATGACTATACCACAAGTGGTGCCAAAATCAACACATAGAAAACAAAATTAACTTTCTGATTCAAGGTTTAACAACCTATAAGACTTAAAAAGAAGCGTAAATAAGAATAACAAAAGTGGGGCACACCTAATAGGTTTGTCCAAAAAATAACACAAAAACATGGGAAACTACATTAACATTCTTTTATAATATTTAACAACCTATAACCAGTACAATGCAGACTTAATAAATTTAGCACAACTGGTGCGCACAAAAAAGGATTGTAACAAACTCACACAAACACATAGCAAACTATATTAATATTATTATTTCATGTTTAACAAACTACAACCATACCAATAAAGGATAAATAAGTATACCACAAGTGGTGCGCACAAAACACAATTGTAAAAAAACTACCACAAACACATAGCACAATAATTCCATATTCTTAGTTAATGTTTAACAACCTATAAGCCTTATAAAGAAGCATAAATAAGTATACCAGAAGTGGTACGCACGAAACAGGATTGTAATAAAACTCACACACACACATAGGAAACTAAATTAAGATTCTTCTTTAATGTTTAACAACCTATAACCATTACAATAAAGCTTAAATAAGTATACCACAAGCGGTGTGCACAAAACAGGATTGTACAAAAAAACACACAAACACATAGGAAACTAAATTAATATCTTTCTTTTAGATATCACAAGCTACAACACTTACTAAGAAGCTTAAATAAGAATAACAAAAGTCCTGCAAACAAATCACGATTGTAGATAAAGTTAGCCAAACACATAGAAAAAAATTACCAGAACAGATACAATACAGAAAAATTAATACATTGTGCATTTATTTAAAAGACATTTCACTGAAACAAGATTTTACATTTTATTTTACAACAGATACTGTGGGAACACAATCGGACGAGGACTTTTTGCACAGGACCAGACCATCGGACGAGGACTTTCAACACAGAACCAGGCCAGCGGACGAGGAGTTTCAACACAGGACCAGACCATCGGACGAGGGCTATCGCCACAGGACCACAACATCGGACGAGGGATATCGCCAGAGGACCACAACATCGGACGAGGGCTATCGCCAGAGGACCACAGCATCGGACGAGGGCTATCGCCAGAGGACCAGGACCAGACCATAGGACCAGGATTTTACACAGACGAACACACCATCGGACGAGGACTTCCAACAGAGGACCAGACCATTGGACAAAGATTTTTAACCGAGTAACCCCAAACATTCGCATTTAAATCACACTTCACCCAAGGTACAGTATAATAAGTAGAAAAGGAGAAAAATAAAGAAACATGTTTAATCTGCATCCGTGTCAAAGGAAAAAAATAAATAAAAATAAAACTATGACCCTTATTCAATTTGCGATTTGGTAAATTAAATAGGCCTATAAATAAGCACATAGCATTTTTTTTTTAAAGAAGTTTTTAGTTACTGAAAACCTTCCTTTTGGATAGATGCTTTCTAACTAAAAACGTATTTTAAAAATATATGTTATGAGCTTATTTAGAGCCCTATTCAATTGGCAAAATTGCAATTGAATGAGGGCCTGAGTCCCTTATTCTATTTAAATTGCCACTATGAAATACATTGCTCAATAACAAGATCAATTTGATTTTTAGAAAACCAGTTTTTAAGTGCTAAACATCTATCCACAAACAAGGATTTCAATAACTAAAAAATGTTAACACAAAAAAATGTTAACTCTTTATTTATAGCTGTATTCAATTGTCCAAATGGTTATTCAATGAGGCCAGGAATTATAACTTTGTAAAAAATATAACTGATATATTAATTATTTAGCTTTTTGTTACTCAATTGTGCACAATAATCTTTAACAGTAATTACAAATGTCAATATACACAATTACATTTCTTTTTTTGCCTTTACAGATTAATATGGCTGATAACGAGAGCAAACAAGAGAAGATAAGACGTCAAACTAGAGAAAGACAAGAGAGATGGGCCGCCCAGCAGACACCAGAAGAGAAAGAAATTCGAAGAGAAAAAGAACGCAAAAGACTTGCAAGCAAAAGACTATCAGCTGCAAAAATGAAAGATACGCCCCAAAAAATGAAAAAGCAAATACAGCATTTACAACCTGTTCCTCAAAGCTCACATGACATTTTACAAGATACAATTAAAGACAGACCAAAAAAAGCAACTACAAAAAAAAAACATTTACAACCTCTTCCTGAAACCTTACACGACATGACAACAAAAGAAGAAGAACATATACCAAAAAAAGCAACGAAAAAAACTAAACATTTAGAACCTGTTGTTCAAACATTCCATGACTTTTCACATGATGAATATGAAAGTCAAACTCCTATATGCTTGGCAAATTGTCCTTTACTCAAGTCTTTAGCAGTAGAGGTTCATAGTTGTGGGGACATGACTACTCAATGTCAGTTTTGTGAGGCTTATTATTTTAAACAGGAGAGACCCAGAGATGGCCAATTTATTAGTTGTTGTCAAAAAGGCAAGTTCAGACTTCCAGAAAGGAAAGAATTTCCAATATATTTACAAAATATTATGACTGAACCTACTTCTCCAAACTACAAAAATTTTAAGACAAACATAAGATCCTACAAAAGTGCCATATCCTTTGCATCTATGGGGGCAACATTAGCTGCTAATGTACCAGGACATGGTCCTTACTGTTTTAAAGTCCAAGGCCAAATTTATCATCAGACTTCACATTTACATCCAGAGGAAGGAGAGCAAAGAAAATTCGCTCAACTATATGTCCTAGATACAATGGAAGCTGTTGACCAACGTATGCAGATGGAAGAAAATAAAAAATGCTTACCCAGTGTTCCAGTGTTTTCATAGAGCTAAATAACATTATGGACAACAATCCCTACAGTAAAGCGTTCAAAAAATTGGCAGAAGTAGAAAATGAACAACTACTTCATGCACAAAGACATCAATTACCCATGCCAAAGGTTAATATGGTGCTTAAAAGAGACAGACATACTGATAAACGTCGTTATAACTTGCCAACAACAAATGAGGTTGCAATGGTGTTTCAAAATGATAAAGGAGAACCACCATTTCAAAGAGACATTCGAATATATCCGAGAAATGAGGAGCAACCATTCATTAATATAAATATCTTAAGTCCAAATTTAGATCCAATGACATATCCCATCTTTTTCCCACATGGAGAAGCAGGTTGGCAACCAAAATTAACCCTTCCCAGTTACCCAAATGCTAAAGCCAGAATCCGAAATAATGTTTCTATGCTTGAATTTAAAGTTGCTCAAATTGCCATTAGATATGGATTTAATCCGATTTTATGTGGTGGAAAACTAACACAACAATGGATTATTGATTCATATTTGCAAGTTGAGGCAAATAATTTAAACTTTATAAAATATCAACAAGATAAACTACGTGTAGAAAAATATTCTGGACTCATGGACTATGTTGCTGATGGGGCTACAAGCAGAGACATGACAGCTGGCAAAGCCATCATTTTACCATCTTCCTTTCAAGGATCTCCTCGAAATATGAGAGAAAGATTCAATGATGCTATGGCTATTGTCACCAAATTTGGAAAACCAGATTTATTTGTGACATTTACATGTAATCCACAATGGCCCGAAATTACACTAAATCTACTTCTTGGACAAACTGCTTCTGATCGACCAGATTTAGTAGCCAGAGTTTTTAAGATCAAACTAAATGAATTAATACGTGACTTCACTATAAATCAGTTATTTGGCAAATGTCTTGCTTATGTATATACCATTGAATTTCAAAAAAGAGGCCTTCCACATGCACATCTTTTGATAATACTTCAAGAGAAAGATAAATTAGATACTTCCGACAAAGTGGATGCAATCATAGTTGCTGAACTACCAGATCCAGAAATATATGGTAGACTTTATGAGATTGTTACTCATCGCATGATTCATGGACCCTGTGGAGATCTTAATCCACAATAACCATGTATGGAAAATAATAAATGTTCAAAAGATTTTCCAAAAGATTATAGAGACAAAACATATGCAAATTGTGATGGATATCCACTTTATAAAAGAAGAGAAGGAGATAGTGCCATTATTCGTGGAAGAAAAGTGGACAATAAATATGTAGTACCCTACAATCCAGATTTACTAATGAAGTACAACGCCCACATCAACGTAGAAGCCTGCACTTCCATCAAATCCATTAAATATGTATACAAATATATTTACAAAGGGTATGATGCAGCTACTGTAGTCGTCAAAAGTGCAGAAAACCCTGAATGTAGTGAGTTAGTACATGATGAACTTGCATCTCATGTAGATGCTCGCTATGTCAGTGCGCCAGAAGCTATGTGGCGGCTTTTAAAATTTGAAATGCATGATAGATCACATGCAGTATATAGATTAGCAGTACATTTGCCTCAACGACATTTAGTCTATTCCATGCTGGAAATGAAATGAATGCATTGGCCCAAAGTGAAGATCGCCACACTACACTAACTGCATGGTTTGCATTAAATTCTACTGATGCTCAAGCAACACAATACTTATATATTGAAATTCCATATCACTATGTTTTTGTGAATGGATTATGGAGACCAAGAAAAACCAGAGGCAATAAAATCATTCCAAGAATTTACACAGTCAGTCCAAGAGATGTTGAGCGTTTTTGCTTACGGATATTACTTTTAAATGTTCCAGGAGCACAACGTTTTGAACAATTAAGAACTGTTAATGACATTGTATATGAATCATTCCAGTTAGCTGCAAGACATATAAACTTACTCGCTGATGATACAGAGTTGGAAAGATGTTTAGACGAAGCAGCACAATGTCAAATGCCACGACAGATGAGAGTACAATTTGCTTTTATTTGTATCTTCTCAAATGCTCCAAATGCATTAGCTTTGTGGGAGACTTTTAAAAATAATATGGCTGAAGACTTTATGCGACGATACAATGAGCCCATTGCACACTTAAAAGCGTTAATGGAAATCCAAGAAGTCTTTTTAACTCATGGATTAAGTTGTGCAAGTTTTAATTTGCCTGATCCAGGTCTTATAGATGACATAAACTTTGAAGACTATGACATTCAACTACAAGCAGAAAGAACAGAAGAAAGACTTGCAACTTTAAATACACTACAATTGCAAGCATTTCATGCCATTAAAAATGCTATAGATGATGACATGGTGACAGAGCGTTATTTCTATCTTGATGGACCTGGAGGATCAGAAAAAACCTATTTGTACAATTTATTAATGAGTTCAGTACGAGCACAAGGAAAAATAGCAATGGCGTTTGCCACTACTGGAATTGCTGCACTTTTATTAGAAGGTGGAAGAACTGTTCATAGTGGATTTAAACTGCCAATGCCTATTTTAGAAAATTCTGTGTCAGATATTCGCATGACATCCTTACAAGCAAAGAAATTGAAGAAATGTAAATTAATTATAATAGATGAGGCCACAATGATGTCATGCTATGCCCTCCAATGTATTGACCGTTTGCTTCGTGAAGTCATGGATAATATTTTTCCATTTGGTGGAAAGGTAATGTTGTTGGGTGGCGATTTTAGACAAACATTACCTGTCGTTGTACATGGAAATCGAACTGACATTATCGAAACCTGTATCAAGTCAAGCACAGTATGGAAACATTTTACCCATCTTCAACTGCAACAAAATATGAGATCAGAAGGCCAAACTGATTTCAATGATTGGCTTATTAAAATTGGAGAATGCAGAACAGAAAAAATACTACATTTACCTGACGACACTGTAGAGATCCCACCTCATATGATTTGTCAACAAGATATTATATCGGCTATATTTGAAGGGAGCATAAATAACGAAGAATATTCTGAGCTTGCCAACCAAGTTATACTGACGTGTAAAAATAAAGATGCATTAATACTCAATAATGAAATCTTTAAAAAAATTAATGCACCACAATGAAATTATCACAGTGCTGATTCTGTACTTGCTGATGACAATGAAAGTCAGGCGAACTTTTCAACTGAATTCATAAACTCTCTAACTCCTTCTGGAATGCCACCACATATTTTGCAGCTAAAGAAAGGAGCAATTATCATGTTACTGCGAAATATGAACCCCAAAAAAGGCCTATGCAATGGCACAAGATTAATTGTTCAACAATTAAAGGACCATTTTATAGATGCTGAAATTTTAACTGGGACCCATAAAGGAGAGAGAGTTTTCATACCAAGAATAAATTTAGCACCAAGTGAAAGTAGTCTCCCTTTTATACTTCAAAGAAGACAATTTCCCATTATTATGGCATTTGCCATGACCATTAATAAATTACAAGGTCAAACTTTCAAATCTGTGGGTATTTTTTTGGAACAACCAGTATTTGCACATGGTCAATTGTACGTTGCGTTATCACGGTGCAAAAATCCACAGGCTATTAAAGTTTACATTGAAAACAATGAAAGTCAAGGTGATTTATTAGAAGATGGACGTATTTTTACTAAAAACATTGTCTACTATGAAGTACTATAACTTTACAGGATACAAATTAAAGATGCCAACATTTTTTAAAAGCATTTAAAAATACATAACAATTGGTTGTTTAATTCAGTCATAATTAATGGAAGTACGGTTTATGAATGATTCGCCTCACAAAATACTTGCCTTGCATTGTTGGTAAAAATTATGTTAAAATGTGAAGTAACTATGTTAATGTTTCTAATGTTACAAGTTTAAAAAATATATTTTACAGTTATTTCATTCAACAGATTACAATGCTGATGTTAAGAGGTCAAGCACCTTTTAAGTCACAATGTAAATATTGTCGGTTATCTTAAAATTACTACCTACATTAATGTTTATCGCCAGTTTATGTGGTCAGTAATGAATTACTTTAATTACGTACGTTTTAAGGAGAGTTTTTACTCTATGCCTTCCTCTACATTCAATGTATATTCAAGTTAACAATTATTATGATAGAAATTGCATGTTAATACTGATTAATTTAAAGGTCAACTGTTTTTACATTCAAATGTTAATCTTTTTAAGAAAAAATTAGGTTACAAAATGTATTCAATATGTTCCTGTTTATATTGTTCAAAATTATAACAATGTTTTCTCAACTTTAAAAATAAAAATAAAGTTACAGTTTAAAAATATATACTTTGAAGGTTATTGCTTACATACATTTTCAACTTCATGTTAAAATTCGGGACGTTTCAACAAGGGTTTTTAATTTTTGCTTTCCTATTCATTCAATGTATATTAAAGTTAACAATTATTCAGATACAAATTACATTTTAAAAAACCATTACATCAACATTTTACAAAAATAGACGTTCATATAAAAATACTTACAAGTGTCAAAAAGCTATATTAATAACTAAACAACTTGACAAACATATACATCTCATTGCCGTCATTTTTTGACGGGCAAGTCGCTAGTATATATATAAAATACAAATCTGGAAGATATATATATACTAGCGACTTGCCCGTCAAGAAATGATGGTCAATAACATTTTTAAGCTGTGAATGCTTTTTGCCACACATTGTGAGTCTCTGACACTCTTCACCTTTTTTGTTATCTACAGTGCCTTGCTAAAGTATTCACACCCCTTGGCATTTTTCATGTTTGTTGCCTCACAACCTGGAATTAACACGGATTGTTTGAAGATTTGCATCATTTAATTTACAGAACATGCCCACAACTTTGAAGATGTTTGTTTTTTAGTTTTTTTTTATTGTGAAGCAAACAACAAATAGGACAAAATAACAGAAAAAGTCAATGTGCATAACTATTCATCCCCCTAAAGTCAATACTTTGTAGAACCACCTTTTGCGGCAATCACAGCTCCAAGTCACTTTGAATAAGTCTCTATGAGATTGCCACATCTTACCACTGGGATTTTTGCCTATTCCTCCTTGGAAATCTGTTCCAGCTCCTTCAAGTTGGATGGTTTGGGCAGGTGAACTGCAATCTTAAAGTCTGACCACATTTTTTCTATTGGATTGAGGTCTGGGCTGTGACTAGGCCATTCCAACACATTTACATGTTTCCCCTTAAACCACTCAAGTGTTGCTTTTGCAGTGTGTTTGGGGTCATTGTCCTGCTGGGAGGTGAACTTTCATCCTAGCCTCAAATCACGCACAGAGTGGTACAGGATTTGCTCAAGAATATCCCTTTATTTAGGACCATCCATCTTTCCCTCAACTCTGACCAGTTTTCCAGTCCCGGCAGTTGAAAAACATCCCCACAGCATGATGCTGCCACCACCATGTTTCACTGTGGGGATGGTGTTCTTTGGGTGATGTGATGTGTTGGGTTTGCGCCAGACATAGCGTTTTCTTTGATGGCCTAAAAGTTCAATTTTAGTCTCATCAGACCAGAGCACCTTCCTCCATACATTTTGGGAGTCTCCCACATGCCTTTTTGCTATTTCAAAACGTGTAATTTTGTTTTTTGCTGAAATTAATGGCTTTCTTCTGGCCATTTTACCATAAAGCCCAACTCTATGGAGCGTACAGCTCATTGTCGTCCTATGTACAGATACTCGAGTCTCTGCAGTGTAACTCTGCAGCTCCTCCAGGGTTACCTTAGGTCTCTATGCTGCCTCTCTGATTAATGCCCCCCTTCCCCGGTCCATGAGTTTTGGTGGGTGGCCGTCTCTTGGCAGGTTTGCTGTTGTGCCCTATTATTTCCATTTGGTTATGACAGATTTGATGGTGTTCCTGTGGATTATCAAAGATCTGCATATTTTTTTTAAAACTAAACATGACTTGTACTTCTTAACAACATTGTCCCTTACTTGTTTGGAGAGTTCCTTGGTCTTCGTGGCAGTATTTGGTTAGTGGTGCAACTTGCTTAGGTGTTGCAGCCACTGGGGCCTTTCAAAAAAGGTGTGTATATGAAATGACAGATCATATGACACTTAGATTGCACACAGGTAGACATAATTTCACTAATTGTGTGACTTCTGAAGGTAATTGGTTTCACCAGAGCTTTTTATGGGCTTCAAAAAGGGGGTTTATACATACACACATGTCAATTTTCTGTTTTCTATTTCTAAAAAAATAGTTTTATGTATATTTTTTTCTCATTTCACTTCACCAACTAGACTGTTGTGTTCTGATCCATCACATAGAATTCAGATTAACAAAATATTGAACTTAAGGCTGTAATGTAACAAAATAGGAAAAAAGTCAAGGGGGGTGAATACTTTTGCAAGGCACTGTACAAAGAAGTACAACAATTAGAATAAAACATTTTTAACTATCAACTTGTATTTCAACCACTGTTAAACCATATTAACCTTTTTAATTGTTATGTATGCACTAATAATATAGCAATGCATGAAACTTGTATGAATACGTATTGTGAACCATTAGATAAAGCTTTGTAACATGTAACTTATATTGGAAACAGTGATCAACAATTTATTTTTAACAATACTAAAAAAAAATATTCTGATCAATGCATGAGTAACATAACAATAGTTCAACTTTGTATGAATGAGTATTTTAAACCATTACAGAATGCTTCCTAACATGCAACTTGTAGTTGAACTACTGGTAAAGCACATAGGTATTGAATCCAGAGGAAGGCAAACAGTAAACCCCCCCATTGAAACTTAGCCAATTGTATCGAAGGGGAAACAAAATAATTCCTTCCTAACCCCATTAACTAGCTATTGGATTACTCCCTGGATGAATCCTGTCAATTTAATTATACATTTACATTTTTAACAAATTAATATGCTGCCACTGACATAAACCCTTAATAACATCCAATAAAACAACTTTTCAAACCTTGTAAAATACAATGTTAACAATGTAAACATTAACAAAATGTAATAACATTTAAAATTAAATTATTAAAAAATATAGTGTTCTTGAATATTGAATCCAGAGGAAGGCAAAACCAAAAAACCCCAGTGAAACATTGTCAATTGTTTCAAAGTGGGCAAAAAAATTAATTCCTTCCTGACCCCATTAAATGGTGATCGGATTACTCCCGGGATCAATTAAACACATTTTCAGTCCTTTGAAAACAGAATTTTAACAGTACAAACATGAACTTAATGTATTAAAATTGAAAAAGTAAATGTAAGAAAATGCAACTTAACTGTTTTGTGGGGCCAATACTGGCATAAGTCACTTCCAATACATTCCTTTCTTTTTTTTTGTTTTGTATGTCAAAGTGGTTCCCTTAAAAATAGCCCAGCAGACATTTAATTTTGTCTATGGGATATAACCCTTGTTTATTGTTGTTTTTTCTTTTTTTTTTTTTTTTACTTGAATTTTGTAATCTTGTAGTTATTGGAAATGCCACATAGAGTTTACTATGTGAAATAGTGGTCCTCTACAAAGAGACTACCAGATTTCCAAGTTCGTCCGCACGGTATAACCACTGTTCGCTATGTTTTTTGCCATTTTATAGAGTTTCCTTAGCAAAATAGTGGTCCTCTAAAAAGAGTCAGAATGACAAAATTGCTTCCTCAAAATAAAACTACTGTTCTCTATATTTGTTGTGGTATTTTTTGTGAATTTATCGTAGATATAAGAGCACTGTTGCTTTTTTTAATTGGTTTATTTGGAGATTATGTTTATTGTTATTCTTTTTTCTAATTCAATTTACATTATTTCATAGTAGACAATGTTTTTGTAAAAAATTAGCCATCATCTGATAAATCACCCTGACTTTGGTTGTTTTCACTATAAACTTTAATTTCCTTTTGATTCTTGCATTTTGAAAATGCAACATGCAGTTGGCCATGGCCAAATACTGGTTCTTTTAAAAAAATGTCCACATATTTAAAAGTTTGTCCTTGTGATTTATTAATAGTCATGGCAAATGCCATGATGATGGCAAATTGTCTTCTCTGAAGTACAAAAGGCAAGCTACTTTCACTTGGTGCTAAATCTATTCTTGGTATGAAAACTCTTTCACCTCTATGGGTACCATTGAGAATTTCTGCATTTATGAAATGGTCTTTTAATTCTTGAACAATTAACCTGGTCCCATTACATAGTCCTTTTTTGTGGGTTCATATTTCGCAGTAACATGACAATTGCACCTTTTTTAGCTGCAAAATATGTGGTGGCATTCCAGATGGAGTTAATGAATTAATAAATTTAGTTGAAAAGTTTATCTGAGTTTCTTTGGCGTCACCATGTACACAATCAACACTGTGATAATTTATTTTGTGGTGAATCTATTAATTTTAATATTTCATTATTCAGAAGCAAAGCATCTTTATTTTTAGATGTTAATATTACTTTGGTTGCAAGCTCTGCATAATCGTCATTAGTTATTATATTTTGGAATAAAGACGATATAATGTCCTGTTTGCAAATCATTTGCAGTGGAATTTCCATGGTACCATCAGGTAAATTATGAATTTGTTCTGAATTTTATCTTCTCCAATTTTGATGAGCCACTCATTGAATTCATTTTGTCCTTCTGATCTCATATTTTGTTCTAGTTTGAGGCAAGTAAAGAGTTTCCATAGTGTACTTGTCTTGATACATGGTTCTACAATGTCTGTGCAATTTCCATAGTCAACAACAGGTAATGTTTGCCTAAAATCTCCACCTAACAACATTACCTTTCCACCAAAAGGCTAATAATTATCCATGACTTCACGCAACAAACGGTCAATACATTGTAGCGCATGGCATGACATCATTGTAGCTTCATCGATTATAATTAATTTACTTTTCTTAATTTTTTTTGCTTGTAAAGATGTGATTCAATTATCCTACACTAATGTTTCCAGAATGGGAACTGGCAGTTTAAATCCACTAAGGGCAGTTCTTCCACCTTCTAACAAAAGTGTGGCAATTCCAGTTGTTGCAAATGGCAGTGCTATTTGACCATGTGCGCAAACAAAACTCATTTTTTTCCTGATCCACCAGATCCATTCAAATAGAAATAATGTTATTTGAACAAGTCGTCCTCTAGTGCACTATTTATGGCATTACATGGTTGCAATTGTAATGTATTTAAAGTTGCAAGTTTTTCTTGTGTTTTTTGGTTTTGAAGCTGAGTATCATAGTCTTCAAAGTTTATTTCATCTATGAGTTCTGGATCTGGCAGATTAATATTTGCACAATTTAATCCATGAGAGAGAAAGACCTCTTGAATTTCAATTAATGCTTTTAATTTTGCAATATGCTCATTAGATCGTTGCAAAAAGTCTGCAGACATATTTGTTTTAAATTTGTCCCACAAAGCAAATGCATTTGGAGCATTTAAAAGGTGAAAATAAATGCAAATTGTTCTCTCATCTGCCGTGGCATTTAGCACAGCGCTGCTAGACATATTTCCCATTCTGTATCATCAGCCAGGAAGTCTGTGTCGCGCAGCTAAATGAAATGTGTCATAAACTGTTTCATTAACAGTTCTCAACTGTTCGAAACTTTGTGCACCAGAAACATTTAAAAGTAGTAAATGTGACATCTCGGAGTCATTACCGGAAATGGGAGTCAGCGCCGCTTGAAGTGGTATTAGGCTGATGGGGGCAACGCTGCACTTGTGGGAACGCTCTTCATTTCGAGCCTGAACTTGGCTCTGGTTTGGCATTAATGGACTCCAGGCTAATACCTTTATGATGGTAGCTACGCACACCGAAGTCCCCAGTTACTTGCCTAGCCCTGTGATGGTTGTATTTGCGTCTGCAAAGTCTTCAGCGGCCCATCCGATGCAGAGGGTGTAGCCTAAGCTGCGGGGGAGCGAGAGACTACTGGTGTCTGCAGGGGAGTGAGGTCTCTGTTCACCAGGTGCTGCACAAACCACTGTTCTGAGCAGTGTGTGTTTACATGAAGGTCGCTGGTGGTTGCAAAGAGGGTGAGGTTTTTGTGGATCTATAAGATCTTTTAAAGGAGAGGTAACCTTTTTCTAATTTTTACACTATCTGCTGGCTACCCCGCAAATCTGGGAACAGTCGTGGAGCACTAGATTCTTCTCTCCTTGAGGTGGTGTGGCAGTGCAGCTTATTGGTGTGTGTATTGTTGGAGCTGCACTATGGTCACTGCTGACCTAACAATATGATGGATTAGTGCAAGATTCGACAAGGTGCAATTGTTCTTCCCCCTTTTCTGTGGAGTTTCACTTCTCAAGAACTTCATGATTATATGCACAAAAGTGATTGATTAAGCAGTTTCCACCATGCACTTGTAAGCTAAGCACTTATACTCTCTTCCTCCCTAAACCTTTGAAGTGTCTCCAACAAAGTCTTAACTTTGGGGGGCATGAGTATAGTGCAGTCCTTTGAAACTACCTGGTAGCCGATTGGAAGGTTATATTGGAAGGTTTTACCTTAAATAAGGTCAGCTAAACTAGACCAACCATACCGGGCAAAGGCAAGACTACAGATAAGAAAGGTCAGCCTTCCAAAGCTGCTGAATTCTATTCTCCTAAACATAAAGAGAAGATATAGTTACCTCCTTTTGCAAATTCTCTCTTGCAGGCAGTCAAACTAACTCATAATACCTCGAAACTCTCTGAATGTATGTCCAGCAAAGACTCTGAGCCTCAAGAGGACAAAATACTTAACCCTCTAAAAATGAGAAATATTTTGCATGACTTCCAAGTGAACTTGCTAGATGACAGCAAATTTAGGAAAATGCTAAATCAATAAGAGATGTTAATAACAAAACTTTAGAATTAGAACTTAAGATGAACAATTTGACTCTGGATCATAACTCCTTGCTGACTCAGAAAAACAAATTGGAAGAGAAGGTTAAAGAGCTAAACAATCAAATCATTAAGCTGAAAGATCTATCGAGACATTCTAATTTACGCATAAGGGGTATTCCAGAAACAATCAAGAACTCTGATCTACCAGATTATGTTTCCAATTTTTTTGTCTCTTTGGTTCCCTCCTTTGCTCATCTTCAGTATAAATTTGATGCTGTTTACCGAATTCCTCTTCGTTTATATTTACAAAATAAGGGATCCAGAGATGTAATGATCAAACTTCCCTTCTTCCCTTTTAAAGAAGATATCGTCAGGGCCAGTTACAAAGTAAAAATGTTTGATGTCCCATATGAACACATTAGGATATTCTCTGACCTTTCTCCAGCAAAGCTAAGCAAGAGACGCAAATTTGCTCAGATTACTCAAGTCCTTAGGAAAGAGGGTCTTGTTTATAAATGGAGTTTTCCAACTGGCTTGTTAGTCCAAAGAGACTCAATGTGGCATAAAATCAACTCCCCAAAAGAGGGGTCTTCTCTTCCTTCAAGCTGGCAAATTAATATCAATTTGTCCATATGATAATACTCAAATCTTGCTATGTTCTTTGTTTTTTTGTTTTCGTTTGGTTCTTTCTTTTTTGTTACAATTGACTGTTTAGTAAGATGCTTTTATGTTTTGGTTTTGAGTTATTTTTATTTTTAAGTGATAGAAGGGTTCAGGTTGAAATGACTTGCATCAGTCCTATGCAGAAGGTTCTTTCTTTTTCTTTTATTATTAAGGTTTTTTTTTTTTTTTTTTTAACTATGCACAGAATTGTTTAATCACATAAACTCATCTATAATTAGATTAGCTTTTGCAATTTTATTATGACTTATAACAAGATCACTTAGTATGAATATCAGTACCAAGGCATAATATTTTGGCACTTCCCTGAAAGGATTTTTCCCTTTCTCCTTTTTATATTGTGTGATTTATTTTTTAAACCACAATTTGTATTACAAATAACGTTATTTTAGTATTTTATTCACTCTTTGCATTGTAGTTTAAAATGAACGTTTTTGCTCCAACTTTGAAATTTCTGGGTGTTAGGTCTGTTGCAGAGACATTTATTTAACCATCCCACAAAGGTTGTTGCCTCCCATTATGGTAGGCCTTCCATTTCTGAACATTGGCGTTTAGCCTTGCTTGTTTAGTCTGCCGTTATTCTGTACGGCAGCCTATGTGGGTGTGTGTGTGGTGCAGATTGCAGTATGTGAGTATGGTAGCAAGTAGAGATGTCGCGAATAGTTCGC
This sequence comes from Discoglossus pictus, assembly GCA_027410445.1. Taxonomy (NCBI): domain Eukaryota; kingdom Metazoa; phylum Chordata; class Amphibia; order Anura; family Alytidae; genus Discoglossus; species Discoglossus pictus. The sequence continues at coordinate 9,552,003 of CM050175.1, forward strand.
TGGCGGATTGTTCCCGGCGAACATAGCATGTTCGCGTTCGCGGCGAACAGCGAACATATGCGAGATTCGACCCGCCCCCAATACTTTATCATTGAGCAAATTTTGACCCTGCATGTCACAGTGAGCAGACACATTCCAGCCAATCAGCAGCATACACTCCCTTCCAGAGCCATCTACCTCATGGACAGCAGCCATTTTGGAATCATAACTAACTTGCAGTCTTACTGAGAGGAGGGAGAGTGTAGGTGATGCTGATTGAATAGGGAAATCAATAGCTAGGCAAGTTTATTCAGTGTCCAGTGCAGTGCTGAAGGACTCATCAGATCTCTGCTGTAAACACAGCACCCCAAAAAGCCCTTTTTAGGGCTATAACATAATTTTTTTTTCTTTGTTTGTTTTCTGTGTAATCTAACTTCATTTGCCTGTCTCCCTGCTAGCCCCTGCTTGCAAGTGTGTGTGTCAGGCTCACAGCTTATACTGTGTGTGCACAATGCATACAATATAATATTGTTTACTAGTTGTCTACTTTTAAAAAACCCAAACTTTTATTTTCTTAAATCTAAGTGCATTTGCCTGACCGCCAATCAAAGTTCATTTGCTTGACCGCTAGCCAGAGTGAATGTCTTGCTTACAAGTACTGTGCCAAGTTCAACCAACCCAATCTATTTGGGGTACCAGCAGTCCATATTTAAAAAAAACAATAATTTTATTTTCTTAAATCTAAGTGCATTTGCCTGACCGCCAAACAAAGTTTATTTGCTTGACCGCTAGCCAGAGTGTGTGTCTTGCTTTCAAGTACTGTGCCAAGAGGTTGTGTGCATGCTTGAGCTCTAAACAAAAGGCTTTTTAGGGTCTTAGTCCCTCAAATACAAGTTTTATTTTAACACCTTTCTGTTTATAAGCACTTTGTGCACGGTGTTGTTCATTTTTGGGAGTTTTTGTGGGATTTTTCTTAGTTTAATTTAAGTTTTAGTTTTCTGGGAGTCAGGCTCAGCTCTCTATCCCAGGAGAGTGAGCTGTCTCCTGGATACTTTGCCACACCCCTCCCTTAGCACTTCACTTTCACTCCTGGAGCTTTTTTACTTTGACTTTTAATTTTTAAAAGTTTTTCAGGCTTTGTTAAAGTTTTGTTTGTTTGGTGTTGGGTTTTATGTTTTGGGGGAGAGAAAACAAGTAACATCTTTGTAGGCAGTGGGGGGGAAAACAATTTGAAGTTTTGTTTAAAAGGCTTTTTTAACATCTGACACAGAGACACAGAGGGGTTAAAAAGCCTCTGTGTTCTCTGTGTTGTTGCAATTAGTAACACCTTGCAACAGGCCATTAACCCTTCCACTGCCAAACATCATCTCTCTCTCTCCCTTAGTTTTTGTCTCCCTTAGTTTTGTCTTTTTGTTTCTTTTTCACACTTTTATATTTTTAAAAAAAGAAAACAGTAGAAAATCATAAAACAAAAAATAAAAATAAATAAAACAAATAAACTAAAAAAAAAAAAAGGGTCTAAACATGAGGGATAAGACCATTAAGAAGCCTCAGGGGTCAAAAGGGGGAATAATGGCCCCTGAAAATCCTAGCTGCAGCACTGCACAGCATAGGCCCCAGGCAGATGAGGCAGCCCCAGCTCCTGGTGGTTCTGCCAGCAGACCTACCCCTGTGGCCAATACCTGGTCACAGGTGGTTTCTGCTGGCCCCAGTAATACCACCGCTGGGGCTGAGGGGCAGATCACCAGGAAGCATGGGGTTAAATGTCAGATGTCTGGGGTCTACAGCATTGATATCTATCTGCGTGCTGCAGCTAATGTCATCAGCCCCTCTGTTATAGTAGCAGCCAGCAAAATGTACGGGAAAGCAGTTTTCTTTACCCGTACTCTGGCTGCTGCACACATTCTTATACAGAGAGGCATCACAGTGGGGGGATTATATGTCCCAATAGAACCCCTGGAAGGGTTGGGCACAAAAGTAACACTCTCTAATGTGCCCCCCTTCCTACCAGACTGCCTCCTGCGCCCCCACCTGCTAACTCTAGGGGAAGTAAAAACACCATTCATAAAAATTCCCCTGGGGTGCAGAGAGAGAGCACTTCGTCATGTGCTCTCTTTCAAGAGGCAGGTACAAATGTGCCTGCCTCAGGGCGCAGAAAACATAGAGGGGTCTTTTGGGGTTCCATTTGAGGGGGTGCTGTACAGGATTTTTTACAGCACTACGGAGGTGCAGTGCTATCATTGCAAAGGGTTGGGGCATACACGTAGGAATTGTCCTAATGTAAAGCATCATGCCCCAGCCCCAGCAAATGGCACCTCCGTCAGTACGGCACCCATCCCCGCTGAGCCCATAACAGCGGGGACCTCAAGGGTCATAGCCCCCCCACAGAGCTCAGGCAAGGAGGCCGTTCCTCAAGCCACCACCACGGCCTCCAAACCCCCTTCTTCCCCAAAAAAGCCATCTGTGTCTGTGGTCTCCAGCAAGACTGCAGACACGGGGAAAAAGGGGAAGAATGTCACCGGTCCTCCCAGTGTCACAGCTGCATCTCCCAACCATAATTACATCAGTTAGTGTGGGGGCACAGTGTAAGCAGAGGGATAATAAGCCCTCTGCAGGGGAGGCAGCTAGTGGCAGCTCCTCTTCCAGGAGTGACGTCCCCAGGAAGAGGAAGCATAAAACCAACAGGGAGGTTGCTGATAAGTGGGAAGTGCTCTATAGTGGAGCACCTCCCTCTAAAAGCAAGAAGAGGAACAAAACATCTCCTCCTCATCCGGTGACATTGTCTGGCCCGGTTATTAAGCTCAGCCAGCCGGTGCCAGACCACACATCTCTCACTCCAAACCCTATAGGGGTTAATGTGGAAAAGGGTCTGGAGGAAAAGCAGGGGCAAGAGGGTCTCCTAAGTGAGGCAGGGGTAGACAAGAAAGATCAGGTTCTGCCTCTGGCCTTTGAGGGGGGACCCAACAAAGCCCCTGCTGAATGGGTAGTCAGTGTCCCTGAGGTGCTGAGCTTCAAGGGCACCAGTCAGTCTCCTCCTCCAGTGTCACTCTCTAGTGACGTACCTCGGGCTTTGTTAGAGCCCCAGGCCGAGTCACTACTGGAGGGGGGGAATATAGGCATGACCCCCATTCAGGACCCCATGGATTTGTCTGTCAGGGGGATGTGGCACAAGGGGAAGTGGAAATGGGGGAGGGTTAGGGTTAGCCTGTCTACCCTCCTCAGCCGTCCACTGACCCTAACATCGGTGCCATCCAAGCTGAGCAAGCAGCGGTGGAACTGGCAGAGGAGGCATATAAAGCCTCCAAGGCTTCCATTAAGGAAGCCATGCCAGCCACTGCTGTCCAACCAGCTACCCCTGAATGCACTCCTGAAGCTACAGGGGTGCAGCAGCAATCCAAGGGTCCATTATTTACCTTGAAGGGTGCTAAAGGGACTCCTTCTGTATCATCTAAGAGGGGGTCCCTGAGAATAAAGCTGAGGAAACTGACTCCAGCCGGGGAGAATGGAGTAAAAAGCCCTCAGCCAAGAGGAGCCCAGGGGTGACCCACTAGAAGGAACATCAGATTCTGGGTGGGTTATCCCTGTCAAGGAAATAGATCTATTCCTTGAGAGCACCCTTCATGGACAAAAGAAAAGGAAGGTGCGGCTGGCCTTGGAGAGGTGGAAGAATATGTCGTTTATTCTCCACTCTCTCCAGCAATATCTAGTGGTCAGCACTAGGGCCAAGAATTCTGGGACTGCGGAGCATCTCCGCGTCCGGAAATTCTATAAAATGTGCGTGTCCTATCAGCAGTCTCAAGGGTCTGAGGAACGCACAATTCCTGACACGCAGTAATGGCTTTGCACATCAGCACGCTAAATACCAATGGCTGTCAAGACAGTTTCCGCAGGTTCCAGGTACTCTCCTATTTATATCAGGGAGGGTACTCTGTGAGCTTCCTGCAGGAAACTCACACCACTCCAGAGGCTGAGGCCTCGTGGCAACTGGAGTGGAGAGGCAGGGTCTTCTTCAGCCACTTTACATCGGCGTCATGTGGAGTGGTGACCCTGTTCTCAGAGTCTTTTCAGCCAGAGCTGCTGCTTGTGAAAGCTGTTATCCCAGGCCGTCTAATCCACCTCCGGGTCCGAGAGCAGGGTAGCATCATTAACCTAGTTAATATATATGCCCCTGCTGGAGGGCTCGAGAGAGTGAGGTTCCTCGCCAGACTGTCCCAGTTTTTGGAGACGGTTGACGCAGATGAGTGTTTGGTACTCGGGGGTGATTTCAACTGCACCCTCGACGCTCTGGACCGGAATAGTCCAGAGCCGTACCCGCCTTCTGCGTCAGCCCTGCGGGAGATCATCGCCCGCTTCTCCCTGGAGGACATCTGGCGAGAGCAGAACCCAGGGGCATCAGACGGTTTCACCTACATCAGGGTGAGAGCCGGTCTGGTGTCCCACTCCCGGATTGACAGACTATATATATCTAGTCACTATATGTCACGAGTCGGTTCTTGTGCCATTAGGCTGGCTCCGTTCACAGACCACAACTGTGTGTCTGTGACAGTGGCGCTAACGCCAACAGCGCCACGAGCCGCCTATTGGCACTTCAACAATGCTTTGTTGAAGGACCAGGGGCTCGTGACATTGATCCGGGAGTTTTGGACGGACTGGAGGGGTTGCAAGGGGGACTTTGCCACGTTAAAACTGTGGTGGGACGTGGGCAAGGTTCATTTGCGACTTCTGTGTCAGGAATATACCAAGGGTGCGAGTGGGCAGCGCGAAGCTGAGTTAGAGTCACTCCGGGGGGAGGTACTCCATCTGGAGCAGAGGCTGTTCACTTGTAGGGACCAATCCCTGCAGAGCGAGTATGTAGAGAGGAAGGGTGTCCTCTGTGACCTGGAACGACACCAGGCCAAGGGGGCATACGTGCGCAGCCGCTTAGGTTTTCTCAAAGATCTAGACCGCGGCTCGCGCCTCTTCTACTCACTGGAGAAAAAGGGGGGTAACAGTAGGCACATCACCTGTCTTCTAGATGAAGACGGTGCCCCCCTTACAGATCCGGAGAGTATCCGGGATAGAGCCCGGAACTTTTATAAAGATCTTTACTCTCTGGATCCCATTTCTCCAGACGCCTGCAGGGTGCTATGGGAGGGGCTCCCCACAGTCAGTGAGGGTGTAAGAGAGCGGCTTGATATACCACTATCTTTTCAAGAGCTCTCTGAAGCCCTCCGTGCCATGTCCTGTGAAAAGTCTCCAGGACTGGACGGACTGACTCTAGAGTTTTTCCAATTTTTCTGGGAGACTCTGGGACCTGATTTCCATCTGATCCTTGGGGAAGCCCTGGAGACCGGGGAGATGCCCCTGTCTTGTCGCAGGGCAGTACTTGCCCTGCTGCCCAAAAAAGGGGATCTCTGGCTTATTAAGAACTGGCGACCGGTCTCTCTGCTCAGCACGGACTACAAGATTGTAGCTAAAGCCATCTCGCTTAGACTTGGGTCTGTGCTGGCAGAATTGGTTCACCCTGACCAGTCCTATGCGATCCCGGGCCGGACTATCTTTGATAGTATCTTTCTGGTCCGGGATCTATTGCATTATTCTCGCAGGACTGGTCTGTCACTCGCCTTTCTCTCTTTAGATCAAGAGAAGGCGTTTGACAGGGTGGACCATGGTTACCTCATAGCCACTCTGCAAGCGTACGGCTTTGGCCCACAGTTTGTGGGCTTTATAAGAACGCTGTACGCCTCTGCAGAGTGTTTACTTAAAATCAATTGGTCCCTAACAGCACCTTTGGTATTTGGACGAGGGGTGCGTCAAGGATGTCCCTTGTCTGGACAGTTATATGCACTGGCCATTGAGCCTTTCCTCTGCCTACTGAGGAAAAGGCTCACAGGGCTGGTGCTAAAAGATCCAGACATGCGGATTGTCCTTTCAGCTTATGCTGACGATGTGCTCCTCGTGGACCAGGATCCAGTTGATCTTGAGCTGGCAAAACAGTGCCAGGAGGTATATTCAGCTGCCTCCTTTGCTCAGATCAACTGGTCCAAATGCACAGGCCTTTTAGAGGGTAATTTACAGGTGGACTCTTTGCCTCCCACGTTTCGTGACATCACGTGGGAGGCAGATGTCATTAAATATCTGGGGGTCTACCTGTCCGCTGCGGACGCTTCCGTCCCAGACAACTGGAGGGAGTTAGAGGGCAGTGTCCTCTCTCGTCTGGGACGATGGAGGGGTCTAGCAAAAATGCTTTCCCTTAGGGGGCGGACTCTAGTGGTGAATCAGCTGGTGGCTTCTCAGATCTGGCACCGGCTGATTTGTCTGAGTCCGACCCCCGAGTTTGTCACCAATATCCAGAGGAATTTGTTAGATTTCCTCTGGATGGGAAGGCATTGGGTCTCTGCAGGGGTGGCAAGTCTGCCTTTGGTGGAGGGTGGACAGGGAGTAGTTTGTGTGTGCTCCCAGTTGTCCACCTTCCGCCTTCAGTAACTGCAGAGATACCTATATGCAGATCCCTCTCCGCAGTGGTG
>CM050175.1:9558587-9619804 GCA_027410445.1 Discoglossus pictus
GTCACTCCTGGAAGAGGAGCTGCCACTAGCTGCCTCCCCTGCAGAGGGCTTATTATCCCTCTGCTTACACTGTGCCCCCACACTAACTGATGTAATTATGGTGGGGGCAGATTGGGACTTGGGAGATGCAGCTGTGACACTGGGAGGACCGGTGACATTCTTCCCCTTTTTCCCCGTGTCTGCAGTCTTGCTGGAGACCACAGACACAGATGGCTTTTTTGGGGAAGAAGGGGGTTTGGAGGCCGTGGTGGTGGCTTGAGGAACGGCCTCCTTGCCTGAGCTCTGTGGGGGGGCTATGACCCTTGAGGTCCCCGCTGTTATGGGCTCAGCGGGGATGGGTGCCGTACTGACGGAGGTGCCATTTGCTGGGGCTGGGGCATGATGCTTTACATTAGGACAATTCCTACGTGTATGCCCCAACCCTTTGCAATGATAGCACTGCACCTCCGTAGTGCTGTAAAAAATCCTGTACAGCACCCCCTCAAATGGAACCCCAAAAGACCCCTCTATGTTTTCTGTGCCCTAAGGCAGGCACATTTGTACCTGCCTCTTGAAAGAGAGCACATGACGAAGTGCTCTCTCTCTGCACCCCAGGGGAATTTTTATAAATGGTGTTTTTACTTCCCCTAGGGTTAGCAGGTGGGGGCGCAGGAGGGAGTCTGGTAGGAAGGGGGGCACATTAGAGAGTGTTACTTTTGTGCCCAACCCTTCCAGGGGTTCTATTGGGACATATAATCCCCCCACTGTGATGCCTCTCTGTCTAAGAATGTGTGCAGCAGCCAGAGTACGGGTAAAGAAAACTGCTTTCCCGTACATTTTGCTGGCTGCTACTATAACAGAGGGGCTGATGACATTAGCTGCAGCACGCAGATAGATATCAATGCTGTAGACCCCAGACATCTGACATTTAAACCCATGCTTCCTGGTGATCTGCCCCTCAGCCCCAGTGGTGGTATTACTGGGGCCAGCAGAAACCACCTGTGACCAGGTATTAGCCACAGGGGTAGGTCTGCTGGCAGAACCACCAGGAGCTGGGGCTGCCTTATCTGCCTGGGGCCTATGCTGTGCAGTGCTGCAGCTAGGATTTTTAGGGGACATTATTCCCCCTTTTGACCCCTGAGGCTTCTTAATGGTCTTATCCCTCATGTTTAGACCCTTTTTTTTTAGTTTATTTGTTTTATTTATTTTTATTTTTTGTTTTATGATTTTTTACTGTTTTCTTTTTTTTTTAAATATAAAAGTGGGAAAAAGAAACAAAAAGACAAAACTAAGGGAGACAAAACTAAGGGAGAGAGAGAGAGGTGATGCTTGGCAGTGGAAGGGTTAATGGCCTGTTGCAAGGTGTCTAATTGCAACAACACAGAGGCTTTTTAACACCTCTGTGTCTCTGTGTCAGATGTTAAAAAAAACCTTTTAAACACAGCTTCAACTCCCCCACTGCCTACAAAGATGTTACTTGTCTTCTCTTCCCCCAAAACATAAAACCCAACACCAAACAAACAAAAACTTCAACAAAACCTAATAAACTTTAAAAAAAAAAAAAAAAAAAAAAAGTAAAAGTAAAAAAGCTCCGGGAGTGAAAGTGCTAAGGGAGGGGTGTGGCAAAGTATCCAGGAGACAGCTCACTCTCCTGGGATAGAGACTTGAGCCTGAATCCAAGAAAACTAAAACTTAAATTAAACTAAGAAAAATACCACAAAAACTCCCAAAAATGAACAACACCGTGCACAAAGTGCTTATAAACAGAAAGGTGTTAAAATAAAACTTGTATTTGAGGGACTAAGACCCTAAAAAGCCTTTTGTTTGGAGCTCAAGCATGCACACAACATGCTCTCTTGCAGAGTACTTGTAAGCCTGACACACACACTGGTTAGCGGTCAAGCAAATTAACTTTGATTGGCGGTCAGGCAAATGCACTTAGATTTAAGAAAATAAAATTATTTGTTTTTTAAATGCGGACTGTTGGTACCCCATCTAGATTGGATTGGTTGAACTTGGCATAGTACTTGTAAGCAAGACACACACTCTGTCTAGCGGTCAAGCAAATGAACTTTGATTGGCAGTCAGGCAAATGCACTTAGATTTAAGAAAAGAAAATTATTTGTTTTTTAAATGTGGACTGTTGGTACCCCAAAATAGATTGGATTGGTTGAACTTGGCACAGTACTTGTAAGCCTGACACACACACTGGCTAGCGGTCAAGCAAATGAACTTTGATTGGCGTTTAGACAAATGCACTTAGATTTAAGAAAATTAATTATTTGTTTTTTAAATGTGGACTGTTGGTACCCCATCTAGATTGGATTGGTTGAACTTGGCATAGTACTTGTAAGCAAGACACACACTCTGTCTAGCGGTCAAGCAAATGAACTTTGATTGGCGGTCAGGCAAATGCACTTAGATTTAAGAAAAGAAAATTATTTGTTTTTTAAATGTGGACTGTTGGTACCCCAAAATAGATTGGATTGGTTGAACTTGGCACAGTACTTGTAAGCAAGACACACACTCTGGCTAGAGGTCAAGCCAATGAACTTTGATTGGCGGTCAGGCAAATGCACTTAGATTTAAGACAATACAATTATTTGTTTTTTAAATGTGGACTGTTGGTACCCCAACTAGATTGGATTGGTTGAACTTGGCACAGTACTTGTAAGCCTGACACATACACTGGTTAGCGGTCAAGCAAATTAACTTTGATTGGCGGTCGGGCAAATGCACTTAGATTTAAGAAAATTAAATTATTTGTTTTTTAAATGTGGACTGTTGGTACCCCAACTAGATTGGATTGGATGAACTTGGCACAGTGTATTTTAAAATTATGAGAAAACATTTTCTGTAAACTAAATAAAAATCATATTAGGAGGTTGAAAGAAAAAGAAACCGGATGGGGGGGATACCGAGCAGAGCACACCATCTACAGCCCACTGGGAGACAAACTCATCCATTCCCCCAGTAGACAAAGCCAGGTGGTACTCTGCCCGGATACGGGAGCGCACCAGCACCCGGAACATGGCCTCAGGTGACAAGGGAACCCCCCCTATCAAACACTGCTTCCTGGACTTATATATAGCCAACTTGGCTAATGCCAGGAGCAGGTTGACGAGGAGGTCCCTGGCCTTATTGCCCCGGGACACTGGGCGCCCAAAAATAAAAATGTGAGGGGAGAAATGCAGCCAGAACTGCAGGAGGAGGCCCCTCAAGAGTGACAAGAGGGGCTGCAGTCTGGCGCAACTAAAATAAACATGATACACGGACTCTCCCTTGCCACAGAATGGACAAGTGGAGGGAGAGTCCGTGAATTTAGCTAAGTACTCTCCCGTGCTCAGTGCACCATGGAGCACTCTCCAACTCAAGTCCCCGGTGGGTCGTGGAACTAAATCAGAATAAAGTTCCCTCCACCGGGGCCTCTTGCCCTCGTCAGCTGGTAGGACCCGCCTCCAGATGGTATCGGGACGGGTCACGAGGGCAAGGAAGTGCACTGTATGGAGCACGAGAGAATATAAGCTCTTCCTCGGCATGCCGCGAAAGCATGCCGAGGGTATGTCCCTCAACCTCGAGAGGTTGGGGACAGGAGGAGCCTGAGGGGAAACACGGGGCTTGTGTCCAATGCAAACAGCCGGAGAAGGGGTGTTGAAAGGTGCATGTGGCACTCCGGCCTGCAAAGCCCCGCGAAGGAAGGTGCGCGAGTCGGGGGAGATGGCATCTCTAATCTCCTGGAGCAAGCGCCCTGAGACTTTGGGCGTCACATATCCCAAACGGAGCGCAAGCTCCTGGGGTGACACCCAATCAGAACGCCCGTATTCCAGGAGATCCCCGACTCGGGTCATCCGTGCATGACTAAGGCGGCGGATGATACTGGGGGACTGTAACATTGGAGCCAACACTGCTGCATTAAATAGCAGGGGCTCCGTGAATATTTCATCCCCCAAAGGCACGCCCTGCCTGGTCACGGAGACCATGCTCCAGGCCTTGAGGGTTTCCTGGTAGTATGCCGGCAACACAGAGAGGTCTCTCCCAAACCCCTCGGGCCTGATCAGAAATAATTGCCGGTCATACCCCAGGTTGCGCAACTGGCGATAAAAGCTGGATGCCAGTGCGCACCACTGCGGAGAGGGATCTGCATATAGGTATCTCTGCAGGTACTGAAGGCGGAAGGTGGACAACTGGGAGCACACACAAACTACTCCCTGTCCACCCTCCACCAAAGGCAGACTTGCCACCCCTGCAGAGACCCAATGCCTTCCCATCCAGAGGAAATCTAACAAATTCCTCTGGATATTGGTGACATACTCGGGGGTCGGACTCAGACAAATCAGCCGGTGCCAGATCTGAGAAGCCACCAGCTGATTCACCACTAGAGTCCGCCCCCTAAGGGAAAGCATTTTTGCTAGACCCCTCCATCGTCCCAGACGAGAGAGGACACTGCCCTCTAACTCCCTCCAGTTGTCTGGGACGGAAGCGTCCGCAGCGGACAGGTAGACCCCCAGATATTTAATGACATCTGTCTCCCACGTGATGTCACGAAACGTGGGAGGCAAAGAGTCCACCTGTAAATTACCCTCTAAAAGGCCTGTGCATTTGGACCAGTTGATCTGAGCGGAGGAGGCAGATGAATATACCTCCTGGCACTGTTTTGCCAGCTCAAGATCAACTGGATCCTGGGCCACGAGGAGCACATCGTCAGCATAAGCTGAAAGGACAATCCGCATGTCTGGATCTTTTAGCACCAGCCCTGTGAGCCTTTTCCTCAGTAGGCAGAGGAAAGGCTCAATGGCCAGTGCATATAACTGTCCAGACAAGGGACATCCTTGACGCACCCCTCGTCCAAATACCAAAGGTGCTGTTAGGGACCAATTGATTTTAAGTAAACACTCTGCAGAGGCGTACAGCGTTCTTATAAAGCCCACAAACTGTGGGCCAAAGCCGTACGCTTGCAGAGTGGCTATGAGGTAACCATGGTCCACCCTGTCAAACGCCTTCTCTTGATCTAAAGAGAGAAAGGCGAGTGACAGACCAGTCCTGCGAGAATAATGCAATAGATCCCGGACCAGAAAGATACTATCAAAGATAGTCCGGCCCGGGATCGCATAGGACTGGTCAGGGTGAACCAATTCTGCCAGCACAGACCCAAGTCTAAGCGAGATGGCTTTAGCTACAATCTTGTAGTCCGTGCTGAGCAGAGAGACCGGTCGCCAGTTCTTAATAAGCCGGAGATCCCCCTTTTTGGGCAGCAGGGCAAGTACTGCCCTGCGACAAGACAGGGGCATCTCCCCGGTCTCCAGGGCTTCCCCAAGGACCAGATGGAAATCAGGTCCCAGAGTCTCCCAGAAAAATTGGAAAAACTCTACAGTCAGTCCGTCCAGTCCTGGAGACTTTTCACAGGACATGGCACGGAGGGCTTCAGAGAGCTCTTGAAAAGATAGTGGTATATCAAGCCGCTCTCTTACACCCTCACTGACTGTGGGGAGCCCCTCCCATAGCACCCTGCAGGCGTCTGGAGAAATGGGATCCGGAGAGTAAAGATCTTTATAAAAGTTCCGGGCTCTATCCCGGATACTCTCCGGATCTGTAAGGGGGGCACCGTCTTCATCTAGAAGACAGGTGATGTGCCTACTGTTACCCCCCTTTTTCTCCAGTGAGTAGAAGAGGCGCGAGCCGCGGTCTAGATCTTTGAGAAAACCTAAGCGGCTGCGCACGTATGCCCCCTTGGCCTGGTGTCGTTCCAGGTCACAGAGGACACCCTTCCTCTCTACATACTCGCTCTGCAGGGATTGGTCCCTACAAGTGAACAGCCTCTGCTCCAGATGGAGTACCTCCCCCCGGAGTGACTCCAACTCAGCTTCGCGCTGCCCACTCGCACCCTTGGTATATTCCTGACACAGAAGTCGCAAATGAACCTTGCCCACGTCCCACCACAGTTTTAACGTGGCAAAGTCCCCCTTGCAACCCCTCCAGTCCGTCCAAAACTCCCGGATCAATGTCACGAGCCCCTGGTCCTTCAAAAAAGCATTGTTGAAGTGCCAATAGGCGGCTCGTGGCGCTGTTGGCGTTAGCGCCACTGTCACAGACACACAGTTGTGGTCTGTGAACGGAGCCAGCCTAATGGCACAAGAACCGACTCGTGACATATAGTGACTAGATATATATAGTCTGTCGATCCGGGAGTGGGACACCAGACCGGCTCTCACCCTGACGTAGGTGAAACCGTCTGATGCCCCTGGGTTCTGCTCTCGCCAGATGTCCTCCAGGGAGAAGCGGGCGATGATCTCCCGCAGGGCTGACGCAGAAGGCGGGTACGGCTCTGGACTATTCCGGTCCAGAGCGTCGAGGGTGCAGTTGAAATCACCCCCGAGTACCAAACACTCATCTGCGTCAACCGTCTCCAAAAACTGGGACAGTCTGGCGAGGAACCTCACTCTCTCGAGCCCTCCAGCAGGGGAATATATATTAACTAGGTTAATGATGCTACCCTGCTCTCGGACCCGGAGGTGGATTAGACGGCCTGGGATAACAGCTTTCATAAGCAGCAGCTCTGGCTGAAAAGACTCTGAGAACAGGGTCACCACTCCACATGACGCCGATGTGAAGTGGCTGAAGAAGACCCTGCCTCTCCACTCCAGTTGCCACGAGGCCTCAGCCTCTGGAGTGGTGTGAGTTTCCTGCAGGAAGCTCACAGAGTACCCTCCCTGATATAAATAGGAGAGTACCTGGAACCTGCGGAAACTGTCTTGACAGCCATTGGTATTTAGCGTGCTGATGTGCAAAGCCATTACTGCGTGTCAGGAATTGTGCGTTCCTCAGACCCTTGAGACTGCTGATAGGACACGCACATTTTATAGAATTTCCGGACGCGGAGATGCTCCGCAGTCCCAGAATTCTTGGCCCTAGTGCTGACCACTAGATATTGCTGGAGAGAGTGGAGAATAAACGACATATTCTTCCACCTCTCCAAGGCCAGCCGCACCTTCCTTTTCTTTTGTCCATGAAGGGTGCTCTCAAGGAATAGATCTATTTCCTTGACAGGGATAACCCACCCAGAATCTGATGTTCCTTCTAGTGGGTCACCCCTGGGCTCCTCTTGGCTGAGGGCTTTTACTCCATCCTCCCCGGCTGGAGTCAGTTTCCTCAGCTTTATTCTCAGGGACCCCCTCTTAGATGATACAGAAGGAGTCCCTTTAGCACCCTTCAAGGTAAATAATGGACCCTTGGATTGCTGCTGCACCCCTGTAGCTTCAGGAGTGCATTCAGGGGTAGCTGGCTGGACAGCAGTGGCTGGCATGGCTTCCTTAATGGAAGCCTTGGAGGCTTTATATGCCTCCTCTGCCAGTTCCACCGCTTCTTGCTCAGCTTGGATGGCACCGATGTTAGGGTCAGTGGACGGCTGAGGAGGGTAGACAGGCTCTCCCATGATGTTAACAGGAAAACCTGTTTTATCACCCTCCCCCATTTCCACTTCCCCTTGTGCCACATCCCCCCTGACAGACAAATCCATGGGGTCCTGAATGGGGGTCATGCCTATATTCCCCCCCTCCAGTAGTGACTCGGCCTGGGGCTCTAACAAAGCCCGAGGTACGTCACTAGAGAGTGACACTGGAGGAGGAGACTGACTGGTGCCCTTGAAGCTCAGCACCTCAGGGACACTGACTACCCATTCAGCAGGGGCTTTGTTGGGTCCCCCCTCAAAGGCCAGAGGCAGAACCTGATCTTTCTTGTCTACCCCTGCCTCACTTGGGAGACCCTCTTGCCCCTGCTTTTCCTCCAGACCCTTTTCCACATTAACCCCTATAGGGTCTGGAGAGAGAGATGTGTGGTCTGGCACCGGCTGGCTGAGCTTAATAACCGGGCCAGACAATGTCACCGGATGAGGAGGAGATGTTTTGTTCCTCTTCTTGCTTTTAGAGGGAGGTGCTCCACTATAGAGCACTTCCCACTTATCAGCAACCTCCCTGTTGGTTTTATGCTTCCTCTTCCTGGGGACGTCACTCCTGGAAGAGGAGCTGCCACTAGCTGCCTCCCCTGCAGAGGGCTTATTATCCCTCTGCTTACACTGTGCCCCCACACTAACTGATGTAATTATGGTGGGGGCAGATTGGGACTTGGGAGATTCAGCTGTGACACTGGGAGGACCGGTGACATTCTTCCCCTTTTTCCCCGTGTCTACAGTCTTGCTGGAGACCACAGACACAGATGGCTTTTTTGGGGAAGAAGGGGGTTTGGAGGCCGTGGTGGTGGCTTGAGGAACGGCCTCCTTGCCTGAGCTCTGTGGGGGGGCTATGACCCTTGAGGTCCCCGCTGTTATGGGCTCAGCGGGGATGGGTGCCGTACTGACGGAGGTGCCATTTGCTGGGGCTGGGGCATGATGCTTTACATTAGGGCAATTCCTACGTGTATGCCCCAACCCCTTGCAATGATAGCACTGCACCTCCGTAGTGCTGTAAAAAATCCTGTACAGCACCCCCTCAAATGGAACCCCAAAAGACCCCTCTATGTTTTCTGCGCCCTGAGGCAGGCACATTTGTACCTGCCTCTTGAAAGAGAGCACATGACGAAGTGCTCTCTCTCTGCACCCCAGGGGAATTTTAATAAATGGTGTTTTTACTTCCCCTAGGGTTAGCAGGTGGGGGCGCAGGAGGGAGTCTGGTAGGAAGGGGGGCACATTAGAGAGTGTTACTTTTGTGCCCAACCCTTCCAGGGGTTCTATTGGGACATATAATCCCCCCACTGTGATGCCTCTCTGTATAAGAATGTGTGCAGCAGCCAGAGTACGGGTAAAAAAAAAACTGCTTTCCCGTACATTTTGCTGGCTGCTACTATAACAGAGGGGCTGATGACATTAGCTGCAGCACGCAGATAGATATCAATGCTGTAGACCCCAGACATCTGACATTTAACCCCATGCTTCCTGGTGATCTGCCCCTCAGCCCCAGCGGTGGTATTACTGGGGCCAGCAGAAACCACCTGTGACCAGGTATTAGCCACAGGGGTAGGTCTGCTGGCAGAACCACCAGGAGCTGGGGCTGCCTTATCTGCCTGGGGCCTATGCTGTGCAGTGCTGCAGCTAGGATTTTCAGGGGCCATTATTCCCCCTTTTGACCCCTGAGGCTTCTTAATGGTCTTATCCCTCATGTTTAGACCCTTTTTTTTTTAGTTTATTTGTTTTATTTATTTTTATTTTTTGTTTTATGATTTTCTACTGTTTTCTTTTTTTTTTTTTTAAATATAAAAGTGTGAAAAAGAAACAAAAAGACAAAACTAAGGGAGACAAAAAACTAAGGGAGAGAGAGAGATGATGTTTGGCAGTGGAAGGGTTAATGGCCTGTTGCAAGGTGTTACTAATTGCAACAACACAGAGAACACAGAGGCTTTTTAACCCCTCTGTGTCTCTGTGTCAGATGTTAAAAAAAAAGCCTTAACAACAAAAAATCTAATTGTTTTCCCCCCCACTGCCTACAAAGATGTTACTTGTCTTCTCTCCCCCAAAACATAAAACCCAACACCAAACAAACAAAACTTCAACAAAACCTAATAAACTTTTTAAAAGAAAAAAAGTCAAAGTAACAAAGCTCCAGGAGTGAAGGTGTAGTGCTAAGGGAGGGGTGTGGCAAAGTATCCAGGAGACAGCTCACTCTCCTGGGATAGAGAGTTGAGCCTGACCCCCAGAAAACTAAAACTTAAATTAAACTAAGAAAAAAACCACAAAAACTCCCAAAAATGAACAACACCGTGCACAAAGTGCTTATTAACAAAAAGGTGTTAAAATAAAACTTGTATTTGAGGGACTAAGACCCTAAAAAGCCTTTTGTTTGGAGCTCAAGCATGCACACAACATGCTCTCTTGCACAGTACTTGTAAGCAGGACACACACTCTGGCTAGCGGTCAAGCAAATGAACTTTGATTGGCGGTCAGGCAAATGCACTTAGATTTAGGAAAATAAAATTATTTGTTTTTTTAAATGTGGACTGTTGGTACCCCAACTAGATTGGATTGGTTGAACTTGGCACAGTACTTGTAAGCCTGACACACACACTGGTTAGCGGTCAAGCAAATGAACTTTGATTGGCGGTCAGGCAAATGCACTTAGATTTAAGAAAATAAAATTATTTGTTTTTTAAATGTGGACTGCTGGTACCCCAAATAGATTGGATTGGTTGAACTTGGCACAGTACTTTTAAGCCTGACACACACACTGGTTAGTGGTCAAGCAAATGAACTTTGATTGGCGGTCAGGCAAATGCACTTAGATTTAAGAAAATAAAAGTTTTTTTTTTTTAAAAGTAGACAACTAGTAAACAATATTATATTGTATGCGTTGTGCACACACAGTATAAGCTGTGAGCCTGACACATACACTTGCAAGCAGGGGCTAGCATGGATACAGGCAAATGAAGTTAGATTACACAGAAAAAAAACAAAGAAAAAAAATGATGTTATAGCCCTAAAAAGGGATTTTTGGGGTGCTGTGTTTACAGCAGAGATCTGAGGAGTCCTTCAGCACTGCATTGGACACTGAATAAACTTGCCTAGCTATTGATTTCCCTATTCAATCAGCATCACCTACACTCTCCCTCCTCTCAGTAAGACTGCAAGTTAGTTATGATTCCAAAATGGCTGCTGTCCATGAAGTATATGGCTCTGGAAGGGAGTGTATGTTGCTGATTGGCTGGAATGTGTCTGCTGATTGTGACATGCAGGGTCAAAGTTTGCTCAATGATAAAGTATTGGGGGCGGGTCGAATCTCGCATATGTTCGCTGTTCGCCGCGAACGCGAACATGCTATGTTCGCCGGGAACAATCCGCCGGCGAACTATTCGCGACATCTCTAGCTATCATTTCTCCAGCTGTATTAGCTTATTATTTACAATATCTAACCTGGGCAATCACCCGTGGGTTACCCTAGGGCAGGCTTCAGTAAATGACCTCTCCTTTCCTGGGATGATTTTGCCGCCGGTTGCTTCTGAAGGGTCTCCAGGGCTCCCCAACTTCGGTCCTTCCCCCAGTGTCGCTTGAACCAGTAACAAATGTTTTATATTTGTAAAGCGACCCAATGATCCCCCTTGATAGAGGTTTATCTTTACAAATTTTGGAGAACCAATTTAAGACCGGTGTCCCCTGTTTCCGGTTCAGGAAGTGTGTGAAATGCCTCAGCCTACAGTAATTGTAATGTTCTGACAGCGGTAGCTCATGCTTGTCCCTCAGTTCCTCATAGGTGAGCATCTGGCCCTTTACTAACCAGTCTCCCAGTCTATCTAGTTTCCTTGACCTCCACCATTGTTGTGATGTTGTGCTCATGTGTTTCGGGGCCTGAGGGTGTTCAAGAATTGGGGTCATTTGGGTGGATCCAGGGAACAAACCTGTGTGTTTCTTGGCCCATTTCCAGTATGATAGTGAGTGTCTGATTAGGGGGTTCGGCGAGTTTTTAAGGCTATGATGCAATTCTGATAGCCAAGCCACCTTGTCTTAGGTTAAGGGCCTTAAAGTGTGATTCTCTAAATACACTCAGGCCGGTTGATGACATATAGAATGTGCTATTGGGAGGAAAGATATGTGACGTAACAGGTATTAAACTGATAGGAATGAATAGTACAACTTAATACACCACTCCTATCTGGTGGCACCTTAGATTGCTCGCGCAGTGCCCCAAACTTGAAGTGGGAGGACCGACCAAGCATCTTTTTCCATCTCCCTGTTCCAAAAACCCATGCCATATACACGTCCCCTGATAGGTGACGTAATAGGTATTACACTGATAGGAATGAATAGTACAACTTATTACACCACTCCTATCTGGTGGCACCTTAGATTGCACGAGCAGTGCCCCAAATTTGAAGTGGGAGGTCCGACCAAGCATCTTTTTCCATCTCCCTGTTCCAAAAATCCATGCCATATACACATCCCCTGATAGGTGAAGTAACAGGTATTAAACTTATAGGAATAAATAGTACAACTTAATACACCACTCCTATCTGGTGGCACATTACATTGCACGTGCAGTGCAACAAAATTCGAAGTAGGAGGTCCGACCAAGCATCTTTTTCCATCTCCCTGTTCCAAAAATCCATGCCATATACACGTCCCCTAATAGTGGACGTAACAGGGATTAAACCGATAGGAATAGTACTACTTAACAGTACACACCTTATAATAACGCAGACAGAGGCAACGCAGAGAGAGGAGTCTGAAGAAGAGGAGTCAGAGGAGGAAGGTGGCTTTGAGGAGGTGGAAGACCAAACACAGCAGGCGTCCCAGTGGGCTTGTTGTCACCTTTCGGGGAACCTTGGTGGCTGGGTGGAGGAAGAGACCTTCAATGACATCAGTGAGGACAAGGAACGGAACATGGCTAGCTTGGTATCCAACCTTGTGCAAATGGGGAGTTTGCGGTTGTGCAAAGGGACTGTTTGCGGTTGTTTGCGGTGCATTAAACGGGGAGATTGGTCTGTTACTGTGAAGCGGGTGTAACCCTTACACTACCTGATTGATACAACATCATACCTGATGTTTTAAAGCATGTTATTCCAAACAATTTAGGAATGTTAGGTGATTTATGCCCATTTATGGCTTTATGGCTTAAAACCAGACTCTGCATCAACTATGTAATTTTCCGTGGGAGTTTTGCCATGGATCCCCCTCCGGCATGCCACAGTCCAGGTATTAGTCCCCTTGAAACAACTTTCCCATCACTATTGTGGCCAGAAAGAGTCCCTGTGGGTTTTGAAATTCGCCTGCCTATTGAAGTTTATGGCGGTTTGCCGATGTTAGCCAGTTCGCGAACATTTGATGAAATTCGCGACATCACTAATAATGTCTTCTAATTGCTCCTGTACATTAATATTGTTGTTTTTGACAATTTTTAAAACCCAAGTTTTTTTTTAACTGTAATGCTGTAAATTGCTGTAATTTGCAGGTTTTCTAAAGTGATAATGAAGTTGCTTCAGAAGTAACGCCAACAGTGAAATGTACAGTCACACTGTTCATCACTTGAGGAAAAATTTAGAAAATTCGACAAAGTTTGCAGCATTTATAGAGTGTGAGCTGAAGTAGAAACTGGTATAATGCAATGTGCAAGCGCTATTTGCGTTCCAGCAGTCAATTGCTTTCCAGCCACCACTTCTTCCATAGAAAATGGTTTTGATTTTGTATGTGCTACTTGCCCAAGATGTGTGGTAAGTGCCGCATGAAGTGTTTGTGACTTTGGGTAAGTGTTCCGAGTACGTTTTTTTATTTGACGTGCTTGGCCTCGTTTTTCTTTTTTTTCGGCCGCCATTTTTTTTCTTGCATAGCCAATTTGTAGGTGGCAAAATTTGTGAAATTCGACTTAAATTCGCGTGCAACATCACTCACAGACGTCCTGGCTGTCCCCCCGTGCTGTGTGTAATGTTTTTCGATGTGTTTTTTGTGTTTTTCGATGTGCTCGGTTCGGCCGTTATCTTAGTATTTTTTCTAGCTCAGATTTTTTTTTTCTAAGTCCCGAGGGTCGTATTTTTATTTTATTTTTTTAAGTCCTACTTTCCTCACACTGTGAATTGGATAATCGAGATTTCTGTTGATCTGTAGTCCCTCTGGTCTTCGGAGGTCACTGCCTAAGTCGTGCGGGGTCATAGGCATGAGCGCCTATGGCGCACATCTCCACCAGTGCAATGAGTGCCTTTGGCGCTCACTGCCTAAGCCGTTTGGAGTCATAGAGATAAGCGCCTATGGTTCTCATCTCCATCAGCGCAATGAGCGCCTTTGGCTCTCACTGCCTAAGTCATACATGGTCGTAGGGATGAGCACCTATGCCAGCAACTGCGGCCCTCATCCGCAATGATCACAACTATATTTGTGATATATGATTTAGAATCCCTATGGAACATGATAAGAGTTATCACTGTCTTACTGGAATAATATATATGATATTAAGATTTTAAGATAATTTTAGTCATTAGTCATTACCAATACATGAACCTTCAGCAATGTCTTGAGAAATTTGTTGTTAAAAAAAAAGGGGTAAAAACGGAAAAAAAAAATACTGGGTTATGAGAATACTTTTTTTTTTTCTTACTAAGGTTATTAGTTGCAAACATCAAGTACAAGTACTCCTCACAGACTACTTTTTATCATATATTAATTTATTATCTCAGTGTGTTCCAGGAAATCATTGATGTACTTTGATCTATATCTTTTTTAAACAGCTTTTCTTGCTCATATGATATTATTGTGACTTATAGACAAAAATAATAATAGAACCATCTGTCTGTTTCTGGTGGCTTATTATTGTTTTGGTTCCTTTCAGGAAAGTCTAGGCTTATATAGCCATGACAGGGTTTATGCTTAAGTCTCTTGTTGTTAGGATAAGTTAAGACTCTCCACCAATTCCCCCCAAGAGATACTATTTTTTAAGACCTAAATAATAATATAGGTAGATCATCCACTATTTAAATGCAGTAATCAGTAGATTGTAGTAATATAGCAAAATCTAAAATAACTTCAGTAATGTCTAAAAAAAGAAGTAAATATAAAAAAATATTAATTCAACTCCAATGTTTTTCCCCCTGATGACAAGAGTAAAGTTAGCAATGCTAACAACTCCCCTTTACAAAATACTTCAGTGTTGGATTCAGTAAATTCAATATCAGAGATTATTACCCGCAAAATGAAGTTGTACCAACCTTTATGAATAATGATACACAAGATACTTCAACAGTCTCAGGGATAAACGCTCTGCTAACAGATTTTCAATTAAGGGAGGAACTACTTACAATTGTGACAAAAATTACTGAATTATTAAACTTTGTAACAAGACATACTAACGAATTGGAAAATAGAATAGAAGAAATTTGGCTAGATAACCAGCTGTTGAAAACTCAATTAGAAAGGGTATGTGATGAAGTACAAGCACTTAAGCAAAAACAACATAATATGGATGACTTCTCAAGAAGGAAGAATATAAGAATCCAAGGAAACTATGAAGATACAGTATTCCTTTTGGAGATTTAAATCGATACATAATAGGTTTCCCTGACTATTTAGTCAAGGATGAACAACAATTCAAATTTCAAATCGAAAATATCTACAGAATTCCTCTTTTGAGAAGTCTTCCAAGTTTGGTTCCTAGAGATGTTATAGTAAGGATTCAGTATGCTTCTTTAAAAGGTTTAAATATGCAAGCAGCCAGGTTTAAAACAAATGTTGAATGACTATATCAAAATCTATTAGTCTTCTCCTATTTATCTAGTGCAATATTGGAAAAAGAAGAGAATAAAGAAATATAACAAAAGCTTTAAGATCAGAAAACATTGTATATAAATGGGGTTACCCAGTCAAATTGATTGTTGATAAGGATAAACAAAACATTGTGATCAACTCCCCGTTAGAAGGAGAGAATCTTCTAAATAAATGGAAAGTAGATTACGAGCCTTTGATCAGATCGGAGTCACTTAAAACCAAACCATCTCTGGTTTGGAAGAATTTTTTTTTAAAAAAGAATGAGAAGAAGGGAGACTTAAGAGAAAGTGAAGGGTTGGTTAAATAGATGGGAAGGATTAAAAGTGAAAGAGGAGGAAAGCAGAGGGAAAAAAGAAAAAAAGAAAAGAGAAGGGGAAGGTATTTTTGGAGGTAGAGGGGGGGATGGAAGTTTAAATAATATAAATCTTGCCTGTGATGAAAGCTACTTGATATTACATTTCTAAGGTTAACGTTGTTGTTTTGGAGAGATGGGACTTATAAAGAATATGAATAAAGAAAAAATAGTCATATAGTCACATTAAGATTTGTAAAGAGCCCTACGTTTTATACACTTATCTGAAAAAAATGTAACTCTACTATTTGGTGAGAGAAAAATCTTTATTTAAAATTAGTTAGTTAATATGTAGTTAACACAATAGTTTCTCTTTCTCCTTTTTTTTTTTTAAATACATTTATATTTCTATTATATATCTCTCTTTTCCTTTCTCTCCAAATATTTATCTTGTAATAAGTCTAAGGAATTTTGCTCTGAGATATATGTTGGCTTATATTTATCTTCTTGCATTCCAATTCCTTTTCTTCCTTTTTCTCTTCTTCTCTTCCTCTCTGGTTGTTTATTAAGATTTTGATCTTTAAATGTTGAACCTTAATACCTCTGGTTAAGTTATAGTCACTTTCAGTCAACCAGCCAGAGTTTCCCTTTTTACCTGACTCGCTTAAATTTACACTTTACGACATCACATATTATAATAGTCAAACTACGAATCGTCGTCACGCTTTGCGAGCTCACATAGCGAGCGATGCAGTTCATGCGAGCTCGCAAAGCGAGCTCTTTGCAAGGGACGCAGTTTGGTCAGCAAATGTGGACCCTCGCAAAGCGAGGGGCCGAATTTGCGGAAGGTGGAGGCTCTAACATCGGCTGCAATGAGCCAAAGGCTCATTGCAGGCCACAAATGCGGACCCTCGAGAAGCGAGGGCCGCATTTGCGGAGGTGGAGGCATTTGCGGAGGTGGAGGCTCAAAGACGCGGTTACAAACACCCACACAAGAGGCACTTTATCAACAATACGACCCAACTCACATTTATGGACTTAGCAGACAAAAATACGAGACGTGGGACTTAGAAAAAAAAAACATTCCGACCTCGCAAAAATACGAACTTAACGTCTGAACCCAGCGCAACGGAAAACAGTCAAAACACAATAAATACACACAAAAAAAGACATAAAAAACTTACCCACAGCAAGGGGGGCACCCAGGACCTCTGCAAGTGAAGTTATACCCCTATTTAAGTCCAAATTCACAAGTGCAGACACACGAAAATCCCAGAAGCGAGAGAAAAAATGGCCACCGAAAAAATGAAAACGAGGCTACAGGACCCTAAACACCTAAAACAGCACCAAGCACATACAGCTTTTCCAAAAAGCCGTACGAGGTAAAGATAGACTTTTACTTTGGACGGAAAATCATACACACCAGCGTCACATACACATTTGCACCATTTATCAATGCTGAAGTACACAGCTACACTAATGGCTTTACCTCGCGCACACACCACATTTACACTACACACTGCATACATTGCTGACACTGACACCACATCTACAGAAACATGCAAAACTACATGGGATGCTGCAGGAACATAGAAACAGATTGTCAGCTCTTCAGCACAATGCTTCCTGCATATATTACTTAGGAATAGGTAAAGTATATTAATTTATTAATTTATTAATTATTTCATTGGCATAAAACAAAACCTCTAATAACAAACAAACAAATAATAAAACAGTCGCGCAACGAGCACCAAAGGCGCTCATTGCGAGGCATGTGATGAGCACCGAAGGCGCTCAGCGTAAGCCTAGCAATGAGCACCGAAGGTCCTCATGCTAAAAAATTCACAAAACAACATTACCTTACTCTGATTTCATGACAAGTCGCTAGTTATATATAAAAGCTCTACTGTCAAGAGAGACTATTGGGAATCTTATTTTTCCTCAATTTTGTATGTAACATGTTTAATGTGTTCTTGTGGTATATGTATTTTATTGTACATGTGTTTATGAATTAAGCTATAAGTATGTTATTTTTTCATTCGAATTTTATGTTGACACATGAGTACCTACTTATTTTGCCCATGGGGAGTGAGATCTTACAAGAGGCATTTGATTTACATTCCTGAAAATGTATCTCAGAATGCTTAAGGCTTAAATTCTCCGTAAAAAAGAAATGTAGCAATGAAATATTTTGAGAAATTGAAAGCCGATGTGGTATGTATACACTAAACACACTGGATAAATCAGAATAAATCACTTTTTTCAAGTAGAACTTATGGTTCAAGAATCTCTGCTAATTTCAAAACAAAATCAAGAGGTGTAGCTATCTTTTTTAACAATAAACTAAGTGTAAGAGAGGAATTTATTGAAAGAGACTTACAGGGTAGGTATATAATATGAATTGGTACAATCAACAATCCAATCTATACAATAGTAGATGACTATGCACCTAACAACAAAATAAGTTTATAAATAAACTGTTAAAAAAGATTTTGACAATAAGGAAAGGCCTATTGGCAATTTGCAGGGACCTGAACCTATATCTTGATCCCATAAAATATAGAAAATGAATAATAAAACCTCAACCAGAGAATAAGGAAATCTTGTAATTTTACTAAATTATTGTCTTTGTTTAATATCTTTGACGGCTGGATAACGTTACATGCAAACTAATTGGATTACATGTTCTTTTCAGCCCGTCATAATACATATTCAAGACCAATCAACCAATCAACTTCTTAAAGTTCAAAAGTATAGAAATAGGTCAGATAATTTGGCCTGACAATGCTAGTATAATTCTTAATATATATAAAGACCAATATACAAAAAATTCTGGATTCTACACTTTTCAAATCGATTGCAGATAGAGATAAACTCAAAAAAAGAAATAGATGCCTTTTTCGAGGCTCCTCAGTTTAATCTGGAATACACACAAGGTAGTAGTCAGAGGCATCTTGATCTCATGTGCTGCAGCCAGAAAAAAAGGCTCATGGATCTTCTTTACGAGAACTATATTTAGAACTTAAATTACAGAATTTAAATAAGCTTTTGCCTACTAAAGATCTGGCTAAACAAGTATCAACAATTAGTGGCAAATTAAAAAGATTTTACAAATTCAACTAGATAAAAAAAATCTGGCTTCATTAGCTAAAATCATTATTTTTTTTAGTAATAAATCAGGGACAACTCTGGCTAATAAACTATACTCTAACCTGTCTCAAAAGAGAATAGAGAAACTTGTGGCCCATAACGGGAAAATATGCTCTAACCCTAATAAAAGTGACTTAGCTTTTTTCCCAATACTATAACTATTTTTACAATTTAGAAAATAATAACAACTTTGTTAAACCTTCTAATTTTTTTTTATTTTTTAACAATTTATTTCATTTTATAAAATGTTACAAAACAGACACAATATCCACTTTTCAGTAGATCAATAACATGCATAATTTCACAAAAAAATCTCCCCATAAGTATCCCAATACTAGATGGGAATCGGTCTTGGGGGCAACATTACATTATACATATCCTTATTTCCAAAAGTTTAAAAACCCATTGGATATTACAAGAAACAAAACCAAACAAACAAAAATTAAGACAAATAAAAAATACATTTAAAAAAAAGGACGTCGAAGGGAGAAGAAAAATATAGAAAGGCCACCTAGAGAGAGAGAGAACCAGCTGCTGTCTCCCAAATAGGGGTCTCCAGATTCAGATCAATATATAAAGAGAGAGGAGAGAAAGACACTTATATTATCTGGTAGATTTTTAATTTGACCCTGAGTGACCATTTTAATTTATATTTATTTTGTAAATCCTGGTTATATCTAGTGAAATCCATTTCAATCTGGGCATTGCTATCTACCACCATTTTGATCTCTTGCCAGGTTGGCAAACTCTCTTTTTTCCAATTAATGGCAACCATTTCGCCACCATCATAACGTTAATAATCATATGAATCTTTACTTTCAAAATATTTTCATGAAAAAGATGAAACAAGACAATTTCTGGTGACAGCGCTAGTTCATGTTTTATAATTTTAGAAATTTGGATAATACAGTTTGACCAAAAAATTTAAATGAAGGGACACGTCCACCACAACCTTAAAATTGAATTGAGCAATTCTTAAAAAAAATTTTTTTCCAAAAATGTCAGAAGTTCAACTGGGTACACTAGAAGAAGAAATTACTGAAAAAGAAATAGAGGTTTGTATTAATAGATAGAAACCATATAAATCCCCAGGACGAGATGGTTTTCCAAATACTTATTATAAAAAAATTAATCTTCATTAGCTAAGCACTTAAAAAATACATTTAATGAAATTAAAATTGCTGGAATGGCTCTAGCGGAAATGCTAAAGTCCAGAATTATAAATATTGCAAAAACAACAAAAGATTAATCTTAAAAATTATAGACCGATATCATTACTGAATATTGATATTAAGATTTATGCAAAAATGTTGGCTTTACGCTTAAAACCTCTACTGGTAGATTTGATTGACTTTGATTAATCAGAATTTGTTAATAACATACAATGCTCCGATAACCACAGAAAATGTATAGATTTGTTGGCTTTCTCTTTGAACTTAGATCTAACAACTACAGTAAGACTAAAATAAGAGAGAGTTATGTTTTGCATTGGAACTCAATGGTTTACTCATTTGGGAGTTACAAACTTGAAGGATTATTCTATATATATATATATATATATATATATATATATATATATATATATATATATATATCTTATTCCATATATATTAATCCAGTCAGGCAGTGATAACTCTTACCATCTTCTATAGGTATTCTGATACACATATATATATATATATATATATATATCTTCCAGATAAATTATTTTATATATATATATATATATATATATATAGTAATTTAGTAATTATTAATATATATATATAGAGAGAGAGAGAAAGATTAATAATGAGTGTTGCAATATAATTTGATACCTTTTGTATTGAACAAACTTCCTATTTATAACGATGAGCTTTCAAGAGGCTCAACCTCTCTTTATCAAGTCTGAAGCAATACTAACATGAGATGGAATCCTCAGTTTGAATAAAAAAAGCAGATGCAGAGAGATGCAGCGAGAGTGGAAACAGCATCTAACATCATCAGGTAAATACATATATGGGTAATAAACAGAACATAGTAAAGGAAACACTATATACACAATACATCAATATATACATGAAAAAGCAGGGCACTGTACTCCACAGTGATATATTTCCTGTTGGACTAAGCGTGCTAAGCCTGTTATAATAAGTAAAAATCACATGAAATTCTGATAATGTGTCAGAAACCCCAAGTCCATATTAAGCCCTGTATTTTTAGCGTTGAAGAATGTGGTCATCTTTATTTCAAACTAGCGAATTGCCCATCAAAAAATGACGGCAATGAGATGTGTATGTTTGGAAAGTTGTTTAGTTATTAATATACATATGGAATTGTAAGGTAGCTACTGTTGTTTTGTGTGTACTACTGAAATACATAATACAAATTAATAAATTAATATACTTTACCTATTTTGAAGCATTGTGTTGAAGAGCTGTGAACCTTGTTTGATGTTGCTGCAGCATTAGTGGTGTGGAGGTGCTGTGTAAGCGTGATGAACGTGTGCAGTGTAATAGTGTGTGTGCGCGAGCCGAAACCCTTAGCGTAGTTGGGTACTTCCGCATTAGCGTAAAATGGCGGGTAATGTGTGGTATGCGTCTTAGCGGATTATCCGTAGGTCGTTTGTGGTGTTTTGTGAGTTTCTTGTGGTATTTTCCGTGGTTAGAGTGCTGTAGCCTCGTTTTCGTTTTGTTCGGCGGCCATTTTTTCTCTCGCTTAGAGAATTTTTTAGTGTCTAAACTCTTTTATTTTGAGTTAAATTAAGGTGTAACTTGCTTTTTTGAGGTCGTGGATGCTCCCTCTTGCTGTTGGTAAGCTTTTTATGTATGTGCTGTGTGTATTTATTGTGTTTTGATTTTTTTCATGTTCGCGAGTTGCGGACGTTTTTTGCGAGGTCGTAATGAGTGTTTAAGTGTCTCGTATGTAATATGCGTAGCAACAACTTGCATGCTCCCAACTATATATGTGATGCTTTTCTCTCTTCTATGTTTTTAAATTTTCCTCTGAGTATTTTGACTTTAAAATTTTGCATGGAGTGATCATTCTGGCTAAAATGTTGTCCCACTAGGCTACAATAACTGTCTTCATTATGTTTTTTTATTGAATGCCTGTGTATATTCATCCTTAAATGAATTTTTGGCTGTTTTCTCCAATGTAACTGCGTACTTCACATATATTACAATGTATTATGTAAACATTGGACAATGTACCTGAATATGATCCTTTGATGCTAAAGGTCTTGTTTTGGCTGTGTCATAATAACAAATGTGTTGATTCAATATACAGGCATGTTAGTTACAAGGTTTAGTTCCATTTTTTTATATTCAGTTGTTTATTGGCCAATTTTCTGCTGACGAGTATCTGTTTCAGGTTTGATGGTTGTCTAAATTGTTTGGGAATATATGTTTTAATTTGGTATCTTCAATTAGTAATGGCTGTAAATCTCTGGTTGTTTTCTGAATTTTCTCTAAATTTGGTTTGTATGTGGTCACTAGAATTATACGTGAACAATTTTCTTTTGTTTTGTACTCTAAAAGGTGAACACTGGGTATTTTGATGGCAGTGGTTATTTTTTGTGAAATAATAATACAGGGTTTGTAACCCTTTTGTTTGAAAGATTCAGTGTTTTTAAATTTGTATCACGGTCTCCAGTGTTTGAGCAAATCTGATGGTATCTAGTAGCTTGACTATGGATGATGGCTTATTTTTTGTGGGAGGGATGAAAACGGGAGCTGTGTAGGTAACTACATCTATCTGTTGGTTTCCTATATACAGATGAGTGGAGTGCCATTGTTGATGGATATAGTAGTGTCTAGAAAGTTTATCTTTTCTGTAGAGAAATCCATTTTACGTTTTATAGATGAATGGAAGGTGTTGAATAAACTATGAAAGTCTCTGAGTTTGCTTTCTCCTTCTGTCCATATGATGAACAGATCATCTATGTAGTATTTGTATGGTTTGTAAATGGATACAGATAAGAATGTTTCTCCTAGATTGACCATAAATAGATTTGCGTATTGTGGAGCCATGTTGGTACCCATGGCAGACTCCATCATCTGTAGGTAGGTATCTTGGTTAAAAGTAAAATAGTTGTGGGTAAGGATATATTCTATTAGTTTAACAATAATATCAGTGCCATATTTATTGTTTTGCATGTTTGTTGAAAGAAACTTAAAGCATGCCTCAGTGCCATCTTTGTGTGGGATGTTGCTGTAAAGAGATGCCACATCCATGGAAACAAGTGGTGTGTTAGCATGTAGGTCTTTAATCTGACTGAGTTTGTTGAGAAACTCAGTGGTGTCTTGTATATATCTATGGGTGTTACTAACTAATGTTTTAAGGAGGTTTTCAACATATCCAGATATCTGTTCAGTCAGTGTGTCCATACCTGTAACAATTGGTCTCCCTGGGTTGCCTGGTTTGTGGATATTTGGCAGTAGGTAGAAAGTCCCAGTTGTAGGATTGGTGGGGATGAGTTGTTCTAATTCCTGATGTATATTTTTAGGGAATGTTTTGAGAAGTTTCTTAAGTTGAAGAATATATATTTCTGCAGGGTCCTTGTTCAGTTTCTTGTAGTAGGTATTGTATGACAGTTGTCTGTTGGCTTAATTTATGTAGTCCTTAGTATTCATGATAACAACTGCACCTCCTTTGTCTGCCGGTCTGATGGTCGGGGGTTTAAAAAAAAATCTTTATGTCAGTTCTTTCTGATGGAGTAAGATTGTGCAAGTCTCTTTATATTGTGTTGTTACAATGGATACAGTTCTCATGCGCAAGCTTTCAATATAACTGTCCAGTTTGGTATTACGACCA
Organism: Discoglossus pictus; assembly: GCA_027410445.1. Taxonomy (NCBI): domain Eukaryota; kingdom Metazoa; phylum Chordata; class Amphibia; order Anura; family Alytidae; genus Discoglossus; species Discoglossus pictus. The sequence goes on from CM050175.1 coordinate 9,582,026, forward strand.
GGTGGGGTGTAGAAATATGTGTTTCATTTTTCTTGTTACAGTTTAATGATATTATGATATGTCCTTTGTTGTGGAAAAATTCTGCCAGTCTTAATCTCGTGAAAAATTCTTCTATGTCCGAGCATAGTTATATTTTATCAAGTTTTATGTCTGGACAGAAAGACAATCCTTTGGAGAGAACAGAGGTCTCTGCTTGTGATAGTTGATGGTCTGAGAGATTTATAATTCCTTTGTGTTCTGTATATTTTTCAGAAAACTATTTTTTTGAGCTGGTAGTTTTTTAGATGTGTTGTTGTTGTTGTTGTTGTTCGCAGAATTAAAAGCTGAATTTGGGTATTTTCTTTTCTCTTCCTTTCACTGTTGTATTGTATATATATTGTAACAAGGAACCCTTCGGTAGGCCGATTTTTTATGGATAACCCACGTTTCCATGTTTTTAATCTCTCCATAGATGATTCTTCTGAGATGCTTTTTACAGCTTGATGGTGCTCCACTTGGGCCACTAATTTATCCAGAGGCTGTGATTCGTATTGTCCTACCCACTCTCTCATACCTGGATGCAATCTTCTCCAGTAGTGGTCCCGGACTATTATCTCCACAATTCTCTCTGGGGAGTTACTCTCTGGGCATAGCCATTTGCGTGTGAGATGCAGGAGATCAAATATTTGGGCTCTTGGTGGTTGGTCCCAATGGTATTTCCATGTATGGAACCTTTGGGCCCGGACAGTTGGGTTTACCCCTATCCTGGCTAAAATCTCCGCCTTTAAATATTTATAATCCGCAGCTTGTTCTGCTGGTAGATCATAATAAGCTCTTTCCGCTACTCCTATCAGAAATGGGGCCAGTATTCCTGCCCACTGAGTTTGTGGCCAGGCTTCCCGCATTGCAGTCCTTTCAAAGGCCAGCAGGTAGGTTTCCACATCATCTTCTTTACTCATTTTATGTATGTGGTGACTTGCTTGCGGTCCCATCACTGGTTCTCTTGTTCCTGCAGTAGCAAGTTGTTTGGATTGATGTAATATCTCTTGTAAATTGTCTTGACTTGTGTCACCTGTGTCATCAGATTTGCAAGTAATCTGTTAAATTCCTGCTGTTGTCTATTTGATTCCTGTTGTTGTCTGCTTATTTCCTGCTGTGCTGCGATTGCTTGCAGTAAGGCCTTTATTACCTCTTCCATTTTTACTGTGGGTGGTCTTTTGGTACAAAGACCCAGATCCCACCTCTGACACCAGTGTAACAAGGAACCCTTTGATGGACTGTAAGTGGTAGAGACTTCTGGGCTCTTTTTATATATTTTATTGAGTAGTTACAAAAACACAAATTAAATAGCTTATAGTCAGAAAAATAAACATCTTCGTAAACGGGCTTACTTATACTCTGGAACACCCTGACTATAACCTGAGCAGCTTTTCTACTACAGGTTAAATTATAGTTCATAAAGAAAACAAACAGTCTCTTGTAGTGCCACCTTGTGGCCAGGATACAAACAGTCCCTTATAGTGCCAGCTTGTGGCCCGGATACAGATAGTCTCTTACAGTATCCGTAGTCTTGTATATGGGGTGTAGTGCCACCCTGTGGCCAGGTTACAAATAGTCTCTTATATAGTGCCTGCCTGTGGCCTTTCCACGTCTTCCCTTAAGTAACTGTGGATGAAGCATAGGCCCTGCCCTTCTCTCCCATATGCTTCACCCCAGGGACCCTTTGATAGTGCAATAGGAACACTGATATTTAACAGGACAAGCACTCAGCCTCTTCCCTGGGGTATAATAATGTAAGTAAAAGGTTTCTGACCTTCTGGTAAATGAAGTGTCCGTCTCCTCACTAGCTTCAGTCTGCCATGCAGCTTTCTCCAGTTAGGTAACTCAGCAGTGTCCCACAGGTACTTAATAAGGATTTCTTTGCAGATCCAGCAAGACCTTTTACTTGCAGCACCAGAAAAACAGCACTCCAGCATTCAGTATTGCAGCTTCTCAAAAACAGCTCTCTCTGCTCAAGGTTTCTCCCAGGCTCCTTATCTCCTGTGAACTTAGCTAGGCCTCTCTCTGCTCACACAGCAGCCTTTTAAATCCTCCTGACTTAGATCAGGTGTACTGGCTTGATTAGGCCGCAGCTCACACGCTCCCCTTCTGTTCAAGCATGGATGTACAGCCCTACTCATTCTTCTGCTTATGTAGATCCCTTGCTGGATTCTAGTGCAGGTTATCTGTCCTTGCTGGACACCGTTACAATATATATATATATATATATACATATATATATATATATATATATATATATATATATATATACATTCATATGTGTCTATGTGATCTAAATCCTAAATAAATTCCTATACTCCTTGAAAAGATATACTTTATTGTGCCATAAAAAATATACTGGCCAATGTAGGAGTTGGACAAAATATCCTAACAAACTATAGGTACAACTAAAAGGTAAAAATTAGTAAAAAACTCAATATAAACTGTGATATCATACAAGACTCTAAGGTCTCAATGTTTATCAGTGGTAAAGTCCCCTAAAAATGTGTATGTATGTAAATGGTAGTTCAAATGCGTTTCGCTGCTCGTTGTCGCAGCTTCCTCAGTGATTGTGATCCTGGTGTGGACATTGAGATACAGGGCTGGAGGATGGCAGCTTGTGCTGTAGGAGAGAAGGATGCGGAAAGGGAGGAGGCAGCACAACCATCGAGAGTGGAAGAGGTGGCAACAGGGAGCAGCTGAGAGAAGGGGAGAGGGTGGTTTTGGCAGAAGGAGGAGGGACCCTCACAGCTGAACTGACAGCAGCAGGCCTGGGGTGACAGCTTCACCTGACAACAAAGAGAATATTTCCTAGGGGCCTTGCGATGAGCTCCATTGGTGCACATTGCAGTCAAAAGTCGTATGGGCCTCACTCAGCACCCCTGCAATGTGCGCTCATTGCAGCTAAGTCCTGCGGACCTTCACCTCCGCGAGGGCCGCAGTTGCGGGGCTCGCTATGTGAAGGCTGCAGTTGCGGGGCTCGCTATACGTGCCACGCAATGGGACGACATCTCGCAGTACAACAACAATATTAGTGATTACTTATGCTGTATCGATGTAGCTGATGCAATTTCTATAGGCTCAGGAAATGCATGGGATGGAGGGAACAATTATCAATCTACACTCTAGGTACAGACAGTCTGTGAAATGTAGTATTTTGATTTTAAGCCCAAAAATTATTTTTAGAGATTTTTAAGATAAAATGTAGGTGCTCCTCACAGAAAAGTGCCACTAGGCAGTTACCTAGTTTGACTTAGTAATCTGGCCATGGCTGTATGAATGGCAGATGTGAGGTCCCCTGAATGTTATGCAACGTGTTTAGGAGAGGGAGTACCAGGCATAACCAGGTGCTTGCGGTCCTATATGTCTTAGTCTTCCGAGACAGGTTAGATGCTTTAACAGTCAGGGACCATGTGCAGACAGTCCAGGCCAAAAAGAAGCAATACAATGACTGGGGAAATAAGGACAGGGAGAGGAGGAGGTACCGGAAGTGTTGAGGCTGGTTCTACATCCCCAGAACAAATTATAGATGGCCTGTGAAGTTTCAAAGAAAATTAGTAACCATACCTATGTGCTAACCATAGAACCCAAGCTTAAGATCATTTGGATCACTCATAATAATACCTGAAGGGGTTCCAAAAGAAGCCCTAGAATCTACCTGCAGTGAAGTGTTCCTGACTGTTTTCCTGAGACCAGCTAACCTTGACGGTCAGGCAAATTTTGTTATTCATTACCCTATTCTGACCTCCCCCTAAAAGACATAACTGTCTTATCTGTTGGTTAGTAGCCTGAGCTGTTTTCTGCGCTGCCGGGGTGCACCACTTTGAGCTCTCTTCAAGGTGCTCACTGCAAACTGCCCTAGGCTAAAGCAAGCCTCCTATGGCGTCTCAGAGTCTGTCAAGGCTAATATCAACAGCAAATTAGATGACATGCTGTGGTTTGGAGTAATTGAACTATCCAAAAGCCCCTGGGCCATCATGGTTTTAAAATTATATTGTTGTACAATGTTGTGCCCTGGGTTCTGGTTCTGAAGGGCTCTGGGTTATTTTGAAATTTTATAATGTTTGTTCCATATGAAGATTATCTTTTAAGGTTTAACTGGTAAATTGGGTCCAAAAAAATATTTTAGTGTTAGTACCACTTTATGCATGAGCAGTAAGCACTTTCAGTAGCCAACCACAATACACAGTTCTCTAGAACTCTCTGGGATAAGCTATGGTCCTAGCCAAATCCAAACTTGCATCAAGTGGGCTAATAGGCTCCAGAGACATCAATGGAAGTATTTAGGAAATGATAAAGCCACCAAGAGTAATTCATAAGGCTATCAAAACAGTAATTAAAACACTTGTTTCAATAGACAAATGTTAAGAGGTGTCAAGTGCTCTGCAAATGATACCCATTTGATCCTTTGTCTTGTGGTTAACTACAAATATTACTGTTGTTCATGATCCTCTATGTATTCTGATAGGTGCCTGACTGTTGAGACCTAGTAGTGAGAGGTGAATGAGTGGATGGCCAATTAAAATGGAGTTGCCATAGCCATGATAAGATGAGAGGATTTGTGTGTATGTAGTGTCGTGCCTTTGGAATGGACACATTTTCCAAATGTTCCAGAGGTGAAAAAAGAGGGATTTGGTCAGTGATCCGATGTGGGTGATAATTGGGGTTTCAATGGTGACACTGAGAAAGTGGACTTGGGATGTTGGGGTGAATTTTATTATTTTACTTCCACAAAGGGGTACCACAACATAGACCAGAGCAATTAAGTTGCTAAAATATTTTTTAAGCCTTAGCTTATTTTGTGTTTGCTTCTTTTTAATTTCTTTAATCCATTGAATAAAAAATATATTAAATGTTACACTTTACTGATTTATTATTGACTATCCTCCTGGTGTAATGCTGTCTGTAAAAATCTCTTATAAATATCCACATCAGCAGGAGATTTACTGTGTAAAAATACAAATATCTGGAGCCTTCATAATTACAGAGATAGTTTTAGTTGTTGCCATTTATCTGTCCTCTGCATCTAATAATTACTTACAGACGTCAGGAAAGATACAAATCAGGACAGTGAGATTTCTATAAAGTGTAACTGCAGAAATACATATCCAGAGTACAAGAGAGGGAGAGTGGGGTCTGTATATGTGTGTGCCAGAAGAGACACCGGAGGAAGTAAGAAGCCTTCAAGGAGAATCAGTAAGTGAGCAGCACATTATCCAGAGAATAAGAGAGGAAGAGTGGGGTCTGTATATGTGTGTGCCAGAAGAGACACAGGAGGAAGTAAGAAGCCTTCAAGGAGAATCAGTAAGTGACCAGCACATTATCCAGAGTATAGGAGAGGAAGAGTGGGGTCTGTATATGTGTGTGCCAGAAGAGACACAGGATGAAGTAAGAAGCCTTCAAGGAGAATCGGTAAGTGAGCAGCACATTATCTAGAGTATAAGAGAGGAAGAGTGGGGTCTGTATATGTATGTGCCAGGAGAGACACATGAGGAAGTAAGAAGCCTTCAAGGATAATCGGTAAGTGACCAGCACATTATCCAGAGAATGAGAGAGGAAGAGTGGGGTCTGTATATGTGTGTGTCAGAAGAGAAAGAGGAGGAAGTAAGAAGCCTTCAAGGAGTAACAGTAAGTGAGCAGGACATTATCCAGAGTATAAGAGAGTAAGAGTGGGGTCTGTATATGTATGTGCCAGAAGAGACACAGGAGGAAGTAAGAAGCCTTCAAGGATAATCGGTAAGTGACCAGCACATTATCCAGAGTATGAGAGAGGAAGAGTGGGATCTGTGTATGTGTGTGCCAGAAGAGACACGGGAGGAAGTAAGGAGCCTTCAAGGATAATCGGTAAGTGACCAGCACATTATCCAGAGTATGAGAGAGGAAGAGTGGGATCTGTGTATGTGTGTGCCAGAAGAGACACAGGAGGAAGTAAGAAGCCTTCAAGAATAATCGGTAAGTGACCAGCACATTATCTAGAGTACAAGAGAGGAAGAGTCGGGTCTGTATATGTGTGTGCCAGAAGAGACACCAGAGGAAATAAGAAGCCTTCAAGGATAATCGGTAAGTGACCAGCGCATTATCCAGAGTATGAGAGAGGAAGAGTGGGGTCTGTATATGTGTGTGCCAGAAGAGACACCAGAGGAAATAAGAAGCCTTCAAGGAGAATCAGTAAGTGACCAGCACATTATCTAGAGTACAAGAGAGGAAGAGTGGGGTCTGTATATGTGTGTGCCAGAAGAGACACTGGAGGGAGTAAGAAGCCTTCAAGGAGAATCAGTAAGTGACCAGCACATTATCTGGAGTACAAGAGAGGAAGAGTGGGATCTGTATATGTGTGTGCCAGAAGAGACACGGGAGGAAGTAAGAAGCCTTCAAGGAGAATCAGTAAGTGACCAGCACATTATCTAGAGTACAAGAGAGGAAGAGTGGGGTCTGTATATGTGTGTACCAGAAGAGACATGGGAGGAAGTAAGAAGCCTTCAAGTAGAATCGGTAACTGACCAGCACATTATCCAGAGTAGTAGTGAGCAGCACATTATCTGCAGGAGATACCTGAACAACAAGGTACAAGCTGTAAATAAGGGACTTCAGTTTACTTTAAGGGTTATTGATATTACTAATGTGACATTTTGTGATCACAAGATGAAGTGAGCAGATTTCTCAGCTTTTAATACAAATTCCTTATTATAGTGGTCATATAAACTAATTGTATAATGGCAGTTTGTTTGGGTTTAAGCAGAGTCACTTTGTCCCTAGATCAGGAGCCAGTGACCTAGAGCTCTAGAGGGTCCAGACAAATCAGTCCCGGGCTCTTGGGATATTCAGGGAATTAGGAGAATAGAGCTGAGTGAGGTCCAGCGTCCTGCAGCCACCAGCAATAGGACTATTGAGGCAGATTATAGTTCTAAATCCAGATTAGTTTCCTTTTTTTTTTTTAAAGGGGAAGTTCCATCTAAACACAATTTTTTTTTTTTTTTATGAAACAGAACAATTAGAGCACCAATATATCTGTTAAGCTTGTAGTGTGTTTTTGCTTCTATATGTTAGGGGATGTTAGCAGCAGAAAAAAATAATGTAAATCACCATTTAGAACTGCAGCTGTAGCTTGATTTGTTCTTGAATTTACTTTTGGCCTTTTGATCCACTCAGATTATGAAAATCAGATATATTTTAAATATGAGTGACAGAAATGACAAATTTTTGCTTTTATTAGTAAAAATCCACATAGAAAACAGTAATTACAGTCCCAGTGAGCACCTAGCAGCCCCTGTGAAACTTAGTCAACATTGGCCGATGTACATTGTAATTCTTTATTAAATAAAATTTTATTATGCCCATTATTATTATTAATCTGAGTTTGATGATGACAGCCATGTCTGGAGCGTTCTTCCTGGTCCTTATCACAACCGCTGGAAAGCATTTTGTCGGCACCTCCAGATGTGACCTGGATCTCAGCACAAAGTGTAATAGCATCAAGATGGACGGGGATGTCATATTAGGAGGGATCATGCAAACAAAGCTCTTCCTGTTGTCTCATCATAAGATTACTCTTCATGAATTTACAAGAAAACCATATGCACAGATATGTATTGGGTAAGTTATCTTTCTTCTTGGATTTTATCTAAAAATATTTGATACACATGTCTTGCACAGCTGTTAATGTCATTAGTTTGTTACAGACTTCATAAAGATTTCAAGTCTTTTTTTTCAGTCAATTTTCAGTTATTATTCATATTACATACAGTGTTTATATCAGACACAACCTTCCTCTGTTTCCTTTTAGTTTACAGTTTGACACCCACCAACTATAGTTGTAGCTCCTCCCATCTTCTCCAAACTATAGCATAGTGTGGCGCACAATTACCTACAGCTGCCAATTTATTGCACACCTCTGGTGGCACAGTTAAGGGAGTTGTTCCAAAACCCGCCCTCAAGGCTCATCAACAGGCCTGGCTTGGTGAAAATCCCTTCTTGAGTACAGGTGTTTATATCAACTGACTGTGCCACTGATTAGTACACCTGTGATTAAATATAGGTACGCACAAAACCTTACCTGGTCGGGTTTCTTGATTCCAGGTTTTAGATCAAAGAACTGTAAAAAGTTTTAAAAAATATGGATTATTTCCAGTCTAAGCTAGCAGGAAACTATCAGCCTTATTACATTGTGATTCGGTAAATTTAAAAGGGCTCTATTTAAGCACACAGCATATTTTTTTTACAGAAGTTTTTAGTTAGTGAATACATTGCTTTTGGATAGAAGTTCACTAACTAAAAACTTCTGTAAAAAAAATATGCTGTGTGCTTAAATAGAGCCCTTTTAAATTTACCGAATCACAATTTAATAAGGCTCTATGTGTTTTTTTAGTTTATGTTTTCTTACAATTGTTTTGCTTTTAACCCTCTGAGGGCCAACCATGTTACACTAATACTGTTAGCTGACTGGACCTCAGAGGCTCAGAAAATGTATTTTGTACTCGTTTTTCTTTTTGATGTACACCCTATGATCATGCAATCTTCATCCTGATACCCAAGTCTCATACTTCCCCTCCTGCTGCCTCCAGTCTCCCCCTCCATAATCATTTAATCTTCCCCTTCATTCACCCTCTCTCCCACTATTGTGTTCTAGAGGGCTTTGGGTGTTCTAGAGCACATACTATCAGCAGTGATAATAGATGCCCTTATCTCTGGATATCCTTATTAGATATGCAGCCAACAAACAGGGATTTTTTATAGCTTTATTACTTCTACCCTTAAATGGCAATTGTGACATCAGGGTAGACTAGAGTGATCAGGACAGGGAAGGGGAGACTAAAGGATTAAGGGGAAGATTTAGAGATTGAGGGGACTGATGTTTTAGTAGGATATGGTGTATCAGTGGGAGAAAGGGGAAATTAGGGGAATGAGGGAGGAGTCTTGAGGGTCAGAGGGGAGACTGGAGGAAAAGGAGGGAGAGGGGAGATTGGGATGATTGGAGAGGAGCTTGATGGATCAGGGGAGATTAGACATCAGAATCAATGGTTGATAAGCTGTACCAGGATGAAAAGGGACATTGCCTGTATTGAAACTGGACTGTATTGCTTTATATTTGTGATAGAGGATATAAGTTGTTTATACAGTATGTTATTATGATGTCCTGGGTTATCCAGAAATGCCATCTGGCTTTGTGTATGGTAGCCCCCCTCTCCTGCCCACAGGTCTCTATTTTGGATAGAAACATGGGCTATTTGCCAGGACACTGAGCCTCTGTCTTAAGCTAGCTAATAACCCACTACATGTTTGAACCCTTTAAAGGGCAGCTCAAGAGATAACAACTTACTTAAGCACCTAATAATCAGGAGGAAACATGACATTAAATTAGTACCATGTGGGAAAATTAAAAATAATTTAAAAGCTCCCAGAATTAACCAGAATTTGTTTCTCTAAGGAAGAAAACAGGATGTCACAAACCTATCAATCAAAATCACCTGGTCAGTTAAAGGGGCTAAAAGTTTGTTAGCTGATGAACTGTTTAAATATGTGTGTGAAAAAAAGTGTGTATCTGTAAAGGCACATAAGCAAAGTGTTTTTTCATTCTTGAGGAAAATGCTGGTAGGAGTGGCCGCATTGGCCTTTTCAAGCCCAATGAATAGTGGGTAGTGACACCAATATGCTGCAGTATAATTTACAATTTTAATTTGTGGTGAGCAACTTGTTAAGGTAGGAGTATACTATGAATGCTGAGGTGGGAGGAGACTGAATGATCATAACGTTTCTATGACCACAATGTGAGGGAGGCTTCTACAAGTACCAGTGCTTTCAGTATGTGCATGAGCCTTCCAACCATATATGAACTCTTGGACAGTCCCATTAAGACAACACACACTTTTGTGTCAAAAGTCAGAATATGCAGTTTTCATCCACTTTTAGAAAGAAAGATGACCATCAGCCACTCTGACTAAATTACATCACAGTACTTACTAATTTCCGACCACATGGTCCACCCAATCATCATAAAGGAAACCAAACAAAGAGAAGCACACTTAAAATTACAGACCTATGGTTTATGAGTAGCCACAGCACTAGTTAGGGGCGTACTTACAGTAGAAACACTGCCCAGCAATTATTACAGAATCTTAGCACCCCTCACTTAGACCCACCATGTCCATGTTTTCTTTAGGCAAGTCATGCCTACTTATATTCCCTTTACTCCATCAAGGATCATTTGCCCACCCACTGTAATTTTTTAGTCAGTCAGTACCTTCCAGTCCATTTATGAACCATTTTCTATTCAATAAGAAAAGGAGAATAAAGGGAATAGTGGGAGGAAGTGGATGTGAAAAGGAGAAAAAGAGGGATGTAGGATTAAGTAGAAGAAAGGGAAGGGAAAGAGATAGAAGAGTAGGTAGAGGAGGGGTGAGTAAATGGGGACAAAGAAAATTAAGGGAATTAAAAAAAAATGCAGAAAGAGGATGGGAGAAGATGGGGAGATAAAGCAAAGTAGAGAGAAATAGGTGTCAAGGAGCCGTACGGTGAAGAGAGTGTGAAGATGACTGGAAAATTTACAGGAGCCACAGGGGGCACTTTGAGGGAGCTATAGGAAGGCCAAGGGGATCACAGTAGTCTGTGGGGAAATGTGGGGGTCAGAGAATGCCATGGGAGAGCTATGGGAGCCAGAAAAGTTAGTGTAACAAACAGGGTGGGCAAGAAAGGTCCCATGGTGATTAGCACCCTCATGCAGCTAGACTAGTTGCACCAATGGTATCCAAACCATAATGGAAACATAGACCAAGTCAGTTTACTTTCATTTGTTGTTGTTGATTAGTCATTAATTTCCGTCCAGCTCTCCATGACTCTATGGACCACAGCATGCAAGGTGCATCTCTCAGTCACTGACCCTCTGAGCACCATCAATTCATTCAGTTCATGTTCATTGCTTCAGTGAACTCATTTATCCATCTTCACCTCTATCGTCCCCTTCTTCTCGTGCCTTCAATCTTTCACAACATCAGAGTCTTTTCTAGGGAATCCTGCCATCTCATGATATGGCCAAAATATTTGAGCTTCAGCCTCATGATCATACGTTCTAGTGAACAGTTGTCTTGATTTCCTGAAGTATTGATTTATTGGATCTTCTTGCAGTCCAAGTGACTCTAAGAAGTCTTCTCCAACAGCACAATTCAAAGGCGTCAATCCTACGGCGATCAGACTTCTTTATGGTCCAGCTCTCTCATCCGTATGTTACTACTGGGAATACCATAGTTCGAACTATGTAGAACTTTGTTGATAGTTTAATATCTTTACTTTTTACTAGCTTGTCCAAGCTTGCCATTGCTTTCCACCCCAGAAGCAAACATCTTTTAATTTCATGACTACAGTCACCATCTGCAGAGATCTTGGACACAAGGAAAATAAAATCTGTCACTGTCTCCACTTTTCCCCCATCTATTTGCCAGTAAGTGAGATTGCCGTTGCCATGATCTTCTTCTTTTTAATGTTGAGCAGCAGGTCAGTTTTTGCACTCTCTTCTTTTACCCTCATTAATAAGTCCTTTAGTTCCGCCTCACTTTCAGCCATCAGAGTCATATCATCGGCGTATCTGAGGTTGTTGATATTCCTTCCAGCAATATTTATTCCGGCTTTGCATTCATCCAGACCAGCCTTACGCATGATGCACTCTGCATATAAATTTAATAAATAAGGTAACATTATACAACCTTGTTGCTCTCCTTTTCCGATCTTGAACTATTCTGTTGTCCCATTTTCAGTTCTGACCATGGCTTCTTGGTCGACATACAGATTCTTTAGGAGGAGGATGAGATGATCTAGTACTCCCCATCTCTTTAAGAACTTGCCACATATTGTTGTGATCCACACATTCAAAGGCTTTAGAATAATCTATGAAGCAGAAGTAAATGTGTTTTTTGAATGCTCTTGCTTTCTCTATTATCCATCGGACATTGGCAATTTGATCCCTGATGCCTCTTCCTCTGGGGACGCTGGCTTGCACATCTGGTAGTTCCTGGACCAAATATTGTTAGAGTTGAGCTTAAAAAATGACTGTCAACTGTTGTGACTTAATTACACCACAGTATTTGCAAATTGTGGACCTCATGGTCCACACAAACACAAAACAGTAAGCCAAATGCAGGGATACAAATTTGAAGCTACAGACCCGCAGACGCCTAACCTGCCACAACATGAGTTAAGAGTGTACCGACAGGACCAGCATCTCCCAGTGCTTATAATAGCCCTAACCTAGTAACAAACAATGCCATAAGTCTATTATTTTTTTCTACAAAACTAACGTTTAATGGGATCTCTAGCCATTGGGGTCATTTAACCATGTCTGACCCATAGATTTTGGTATTTAGACATGTAAAGCCCCCACTTTACATAAATAACTGTGCATCTTTTTTAACAGTACCTTAACGGGTAGAAGCTCAAGGTCATTGCACTTTTAAAAAGCAGCCGCACTTCAAGCTCACCAAAGTGAGACACATCTTTAAAGATAGTGCCTAAGATATCCTGTACATTAAATAATGCAACTTTCAGTCTCAGTTGTAGCCATTGCTGTTGTTAGGATGCCAACTACTGGGCTTATTATTTGAAGGATTACCATCAAAAGGACTGTGCCGAACCATGAATTTTCAGCTTTGGATTCATCCAGTCCAACCTTGGTCTGATGAGTTTGCCACTTTTCTTCAGTTTGATTTTGAACTTTGCAATAATAAGCTCATCATCTGAACTGCAATCATCTCCAGGTCTTTACTCATCCCTAAACACTGGATTTAGATACATAGAAACTGTTTTTTATGATACATGAAGCACACCATTAGCTCATTAGCACAAAAATGGATCATCACATTTGGTTCTGGGGTGCAACACACAGGTCTAGACTTGCATATATCCCTGCTGCTTACAGGCAAGAATATTGATTCTTCAGTCAAACTGATTCACTCAATCATGAAAAGAAAGAAAAACCTCAATTCCAGTCCGGTGTGTGGCTGTCCTTTATCGGATTTGCCAATCCCTGCCCTAGACCCATGAAAAAATGAGATATCTAGTTAACGTCTCATGGAATGTCTTCCAGATAGCTTAACCGCACACCATTGCAGAAACATACTTAACGACTCAGAAATCAAGATGCTGAGCAGCCCATTGACATTCATAAGACAACATACATATGTGTATATACTGTATGTTAAAGACCAGTGACTGGACATCTGGACAAAAGTGCTAGGAAAGCAGATTTGGTATTAGCCTTAGCCATAAGGACATCTTTACCAACAAGCTTGGCAGTCTGAACTACATGATGAAAATATGCAAGAGATACTGTAGTGAGATTTCTGTCAATAGCATCACTGGCAGAAGCCTTATTAGGTATTGTAAAATGATGAATTAGCCAACATTGGCCAGGCTTCTTTTCAGGAACCTGGTCTTCTATTAGTAAGGAAAATAACCCACCATTCTGTCCAATGACACCACTTTGTGTAATTGAGCCCACATCAAGGGAACATATGGCAAATGGGAAATTTTCAGGGACAATCCTACCCTTTACACTCACAGTTAGAAAAATTAAATCATCCTAAAACCTGACCTCTACAGCCCAGTAGTAGTTTCTATGTCTCCCACACTATCGTGCCTGTACAGCCATGACTTTTGGTGGTCCAGGCACACTTGAGTCTGTGGCTTTGAAAGAGACCCCCATCTCTTTGCCAATCGAAAGAAGTACTAAGGAATATCCTTTTCATTCCACTGCACAGATGGAATGACAGAGAGACTCTAATGAAACTCTTCCTCATTTCCCAACCTTGCTAATGTCCCATGTGTGCGGTGATACTCACAATAACTCAAAATAAATGGGTCAAAACTTTGGCGGTTTCTCACCTGTAAAATATGTCATAATGATAAAGGCCTTGAGCCAGTTCTCAAATGTTTTGTGCAACCTACTATATAACATATTTCTCTTATCATCAGACTTTTTAGTCATCTATATTAGGATCTTCCTTTACATAAAAATAACCAGAAAGGTATAGAAATAAAAATATCCAACAAAATCTATAATCCATATTTTTTCTTTCACTTCCAGAGGTAAATGTTTATTAATATGATATGTAATATTAATGACTTATCTTCTTATAGAGTTCTTCTAAAATATTTACGACACATCTCGGCTTTTGTCTTTGCTGTTGAGGAGATAAATAAACAGCCAGATCTGCTGCCAAACATTACACTGGGATTCCAGATTTATGACACCTGTGAATCGGAACATCAAGCCCTCGAGAGCACTCTAACAATACTAACAGGTCAAAGAAAAATAATTCCAAACTACAGCTGTAATGTGAAAAATACAGTGGCTGCCTTCATAGGACACCATATGTCTTCAATCACATTTTCCACTGCTATTCTTACTGGGATCTACAGATATCCACAGGTAAGATAAAGATACAGCTAATGTATTGTAGTTTTATGATAGATGACTAATCCTAAATATGTTTAAAGAAATTAAACAAGATAGCAGAGCCACTGGAAGACACAGGCAGTTGTAGCAATTTCCTCTCAATTTACCTGAAAGAAATCCATTGCAAATATAATCTCATGTATATATATATATATATCTATATACTAGCGACTTGAAAGTAAAAAAATGACGGCAATGAGATGTGTATGTTTGGAAAGTTATTTAGTTATTAATATACATATTTGACACTTGTAAGGTTTTAGTTATGATGAAATAAGTGCTATTGTGATATTAAACATGTTTATTTTTGTAAAATGTTTTTTTGTTGAACATTAACTGTTAAAGCATTTTGTATTAATAGTATTAACATTTCAATGTAAGAACAGTTGAACTTGAAATAAATCAGTATTGTAAACTTGAGGTAATGTTTTTTTAACATGCACATTCTATCTGAAGAATTGTTAACTTAAATATACATTGAATCCACAGAAGGCAAACAGTAAAAACCCTCCTTGAAACGTAGCCAATTGTATCAGAGAGAGAAAAAATTAATTCCTTCCTGACCCCATTAACTGGCAAACAGATTACTCCCTGGATTAATGTTTAACATCAAAGACAACATTTACATTGTGACTTAAAACGTGGTTGAGCTCTTAACATGAACTTTGTAATATGTCTAAGTAAAGAACTTGAAAGTATATTTTTTAAAACTTGAACTTTCTTATCTGTCTAAGTAAGGAAATTGAAAAAAAATGTTTCAAACTTGTAACATTAGAAACAGTAACATAGTTAATTAACATTTTAACATAATTTGTGAAATAATGCAAGGCAAGTGTTTTGTGAGGCTAATGATCCATAAACAATACTTCCATTAATTATGACTGAATTGTTTATTGATTTGTATTTTTCAATGGTTGACCTTTGTTTGTTGCTGTGATTTAAAACGTGGTTGACCTGTTAACATGAACTTTGTAATATGTCTAAGTAAGAAACTTTAAAATATTTTTTTCAAACTTGTAACATTAGAAACAGTAACATAGTTAATTAACATTTTAACATAATTTGTGAAAATAGGGCAAGGCAAGTGTTTTGTAAGGCTAATGATATATAAACAGTACTTCCATTAATTATGACTGAATTGTTTATGGATTTGTATTTTTGAATGGTTGACCTTTGTTTGTTGCTGTGATTTAAAACGTGGTTGACCTGTTAACATGAACTTTGTAATATGTCTAAGTAAGGAACTGGAAAGTATATTTTTTGAAACTTGAACTCTCTTATCTGTCTAAGTAAGGAACTTAAAAATATATTTTTTAAACATTTTAACATTAGAAACAGTAACATAGTTAATTAACCTTTTAACATAATTTGTGAAACTAATGCAAGCAAGTTTTTAGTGAGGCTCATGATCCATAAACAGTACTTCCATTAATTATGACTTAATTGTTCATTGATTTGTATTTTTCAATGGTTGACCTTTGTTTGTTGCTGTGATTTAAAACGTGGTTGACCTGTTAACATGAACTTTGTAATATGTCTAAGTAAGGAACTGAAAAAGTATATTTTTTGAAACTTGAACTTTCTTATCTGTCTAAGTAAGGAACTTAATTTTTTTTTTTAAACTTGTAACATTAGAAACAGTAACATAGTTAATTACCTTTTTAACATAATTTGTGAAACTAATGCAAGGCAAGTGTTTAGTGAGGCTAATGATCCATAAACAGTACTTCCATTAATTATGACTGAATTGTTTATTGATTTGTATTTTTCAATGGTTGACCTTTGTTTGTTGCTGTGATTTAGAACGTGGTTGACTTGTTATCATGAACTTTGTAATATGTCTAAGTAAGGAACTGGAAAGTATATTTTTTGAAACTTAAACTTTCTTATCTGTCTAAGTAAGGAACTTGAAAATATTTTTTTTAAACTTGTAACATTAAAAACAGTAACATAGTTAATTAACATTTTAACATAATTTGTGAAAATAATGCAAGGCAAGTGTTTTGTGAGGCTAATGATATATAAACAGAACTTCCATTAATTATGACTGAATTGTTTATTGATTTGTATTTTTGAATGGTTGACCTTTGTTTGTTGCTATAGAAATTGTTTTAAATCGCACATATAGTTTGGTCTGTGGAAAAGTGGTTCTTTAAAAAGAGAACGCAAGAACTTAAACTTTAATTTATGTTGCGTAATAATGACCTTTTCAAGGGAACGGACATTTATGTGTATTTGTTGTAAAAAATTGGTGGTTAATTGTGTTTTTTTATATTTTTGCATTTGCTTTTAATGAAAAGTTAAAGCACTTCATAGTAGACAATGTTTTGAGTAAAAATACGTCCATCTTCTAATAAATCACATTGACTTTCATTCTTTTCAATGTAAACTTTAATAGCCTGCGGATTTTTGCCCCGTGATAATGCAACGTACAATTGGCCATGTGCAAATACTGGTTGTTCTAAGAAAATACCCACAGATTTGAACGTTTGTCCTTGTGATTTATTAATGGTCAAGGCAAATGCCATAATGATGGGAAATTGTCTTCTTTGAAGTGTAAAAGGGAGACTACTTTAACTTGGTGCTAAATCTAATCTTGGTATAAAAACTCTCTCTACATTATGGGTACCAGTTAAAATTTCAGCATCTATGAAATGGTCCTTTAATTGTTAAACAATTAATCTTGTCCCATTGCATAGGCCTTTTTTGGGGTTCATATTTCGCAGTAACATGTCAATTGCACCTTTCTTTAGCTGCAAAATATGTGGTGGCATTCCAGAAGAAGTTAGTGAGTTTATGAATCCAGTGGAAAATTTTGCCTGACTTTCATTGTCATCAGCAAGTACAGAATCAGCACTGTGATAATTTCTTTGTGGTGCATTCATTTTTTTTAAGATTTCATTATTGAGGATTAATGCATCCTTATTGTTACACGTTAGTATGACTTGGTTGGCAAGCTTTGAATATTCCTGGGTATTTATGCTACCTTCAAATATAGCCAATATAATATCTTGGTGACAAATCATATGAGGTGGGATCTGCACAGTGTCGTCAGGCAAATTTGGTATTTTTTCTGTTCTGCCTTCTCCAATTTTAATAAGCCAATCATTGAAATCAGTTTGGCCTTCTGATCCCATGTTTTGTTGCAGTTGTAGATGGGTAAAATGTTTCCATAGTGTGCTTGACTTTATACAGGTTTCGATAATGTCAGTTCGATTTCCATGTTCAACGACAGGTAATGTTTGTCTAAAATTGCCACCTAACAACATTACCTTTCCACCAAATGGAAAAGTATTATCCATGACTTCACAAAGCAAACGGTCAATACATTGGAGGGCATAGCATGACATCATTGTGGCCTCATCACATATATAGTTGTGAGCACACGAGTTGTTGCTAACGCATGTGGGCTCGCGTAGCGAGCTGCGGCCCTCGTGAAACAAGGGCCGCAGTTACTGGCAAGGAGCGCAGAAGGCGACCCTCGCAAACTTTTTCAATATATAAGAATTGTGTTGCTTCTGAATATGTCGAATTTAATTCAAACCATGCACTTAGTGTAGTGTGACGATGTTCACTTTGGGCCAATGCGTTACTTTCATTTCCAGCATAGAAATACACTAAATGTCTTTGTGGCAAATGTACTGCTAGTCTATATACTGCTTGTGATCTATCATGCATTTCAAATTTTAAAAAGCGCCACATAGCTTCTGGTGCACTTACATAGTGAGCATCTACATGAGATGCAAGTTCATGTACTAACTCACGACTTTCAGGGTTGTCTGCACTTTTGACGACTACAGTAGCTGCATCATAGACTTTGTAAATATATTTGTACACATATTTAATGGATTTGATGGAAGTGCAGGCTTCTACATTAATGTGTGCGTTATACTTCATGAGTAAATGTGGATTGTAGGGTACTACATATCTATTGTCAACTTTTTTTCCACGAATAATGGCACTATCTCCTTCTCTTCTTTTATAAAGCTGATAGCCATCACAATTGGCATAGGTTTTGTCTCTATAATCATTTGGAAAATCTTTGGAACATTTATTATTTTCCATACATGGTGATTGTGGAGTAAGCTCACCACAGGTCCATGAAAAATTCGATGAGTAACAATCTCATATAGTCTACCATATAGTTCTGGATCTGGTAGTTCAGCAACAATGACTGCATCCACTTTGTCAGCAGTATCTAATTTATCTTTTTCTTGAAGTATTATGAGAAGATGTGCATGTGGAAGGCCTCTTTTTTTAAATTCAATGGTATATACATAAGCAATACATTTCCCAAATAAGTGACTTATAGTGATGTCACGTATTAATTCATTTAATTTAATCTTAAAAACTTTGGCTACTAAATCTGGTCTATCGGAAGGACTTTGGCCAAGAAGTAAATTGTGTGTAATTACTGGCCATTGGGGATTACCTGTAAATGTAAGAAATAAATCGGGTTTGCCAAATTTGGTGACAATAGCCATAGCATCATTGTATCTTTCTCTCATATTTCGAGGAGATCCTTGAAAGGAAGATGGTAAAATTATGGCTTTGCCAGCTGTCATGTCTCTGCTTGTAGCCACGTCAGCAACATAGTCCATTAGTCACGAATATTGTTCTAAGCGTAGTTTATCTTGTTGATATTTTATAAAGTTTAAATTATTGGCCTCAACTTGCAAATAGGAATCAATAATCCATTGTTGTGTTAGTTTTTCACCACATAAAATTGGATTAAATGTATTTCGAATGGCATTTTGAGCTACTTTAAATTCAAGCATAGAAACATTATTTCGGATTCTGGCTTTAGCATTTGGGTAACTGTGAAGTGTTAATTTTGGTTGCCAACCTGCTTCTCTGTGTGGGAAAAAAAATGGGATATGTCATTGGATCTAAATTTGGACTTAAGATACTGATTTTTATGAATGGTTGCTCCTCATTTCTGTGATATATTCTAATGTCTCTTTGAAATGTTGGTTCTCCTTCATCATTTTGAAACACCATTGCAACCTCATTTGATGTTGGCAATTTATAATGATGTTTATCAGTATGTCTACCTCTTTTAAGCACCATTTTGACCCTTGGGATTGGTAATTGATGTCTTTGTGCAGGAAGTTGTTGTTCATTTTCTACTTCTGCCAATTTTTTAAAAGCTTTAGTGTAGTAGTGTAGAGGTTGTTAGCCATAATGTTATCTAGCTCTATAAAAACACTGCGTAAGCATTTTTTATTTTCTTCCAGCTGCATACGTTGGTCAACAGCTTCCATTGTATCTAGGACATATAGTTGAGCAAATTTTCTTTGCTCTCCTTACTCTGGATGTAAATGTAAGGGCCATGTCCTGGTACATTAGCAGCTAATGTTGCCCCCATAGATGCAAAGGATATGGCACTATTGTAGGATCTTATGTTTGTCTTAAAATTCTTGTAGTTTGGAAAAGTAGGTTCAGTCATAATGTTTTGTAAATAAACAATATAAATAACTTTAATGGGATATTTTAATCCGGAAATAGCGCCACTTAAAAGTTATAAAAATTGGTGCACAATATAGAATAAATAAATACTATATGATATAAGAATGAGGATAGATCAGTATCATCACCAATATAGAGATCTGGTCATAAGAGGTACCATAATTAAATGGTTAACGTATTCAAAAATAATAGATAAATGAAGTATTAAATCCTCATATATCAGAATAAATTGATATACCTGAAAAAGTCAGGTTTTACTGATAATCATCGGATTATTCTATATAGAAAGCACTATAAAGAAAAAAACTAATGTTAAAAACAAAATATAGAGTAAAACAGAGATCATAAATAAACTGGAGGTATCAATATATATGTAAATATCAATATCAAAGATATTAGGGACACTGTGACTTTAAAAGGTAATGAATGATAATAGAAGCTGCAGATAACATATAACAGTATAACAATATAGTGTATTGGCAAAACGTTGCCACACTTAGTATACTTGCTGTTCAGTTGCTATGCTTCATGTGTAACAACATGGCTTGTCCCATCAATTCACAATGTTAGATTGGTTTTCCAGTGGTCTCTGTCCTCTATGACTACTGATAAAAGTGCCAACGGGCCGTTTCGTCCATCCTCGTGGACTTTCTCTAAGGCTGTATTCTATGCTGGACTCTCTGGCTTATGAAGCCAGTTTATTTCCGGGTTTTAATGATTAGAGATGTCGCGAATAGTTCGCCGGCGGACTTTTTTCGGCGAACATAGCATGTTCA
The DNA here is from genome assembly GCA_027410445.1 of Discoglossus pictus. Classification (NCBI taxonomy): domain Eukaryota; kingdom Metazoa; phylum Chordata; class Amphibia; order Anura; family Alytidae; genus Discoglossus; species Discoglossus pictus. Next base: position 9,602,729 of record CM050175.1, read on the forward strand.
CGTTCGCGGCGAACAGCGAACATATACGAGATTCGACCCGCCCCCAATACTTTATCATTGAGCAAACTTTGACCCTGCATGTCACAGTCAGCAGACACATTCCAGCCAATCAGCAGCATACACTCCATTCCAGAGCCATCTACCTCATGGACAGCAGCCATTTTGGAATCATAATTATCTTGCAGTCTTACAGAGAGGAGGGACAGTTTGGATGATGCTGCATCAATAGGGAAAACCATAGCTAGGCAAGTTTATTCAGTGTCCAGTGCAGTGCTGAAGGACTCATCAGATCTCTGCTGTAAAAACAGCACCCCAAAAAGCCCTTTTTAGGGCTATAACATCATTTTTTTTTTCTGTGTAATCTAATTTCATTTCCCTGTCTCCCTGCTAGCCCCTGCTTGCAAGTGTGTGTCAGGCTCACAGCTTATACTGTGTGTGCACAACGCATACAATATAATATTGTTTACTAGTTGTCTACTTTTAAAAAAACCAAACTTTTATTTTCTTAAATGTAAGTGCATTTGTCTGACCGTCAATCAAAGTTCATTTGCTTGACCGCTACCCATAGTGTGTGTCCTGCTTACAAGTACTGTGCCAGAGAGCATGTTGTGTGCATGCTTGAGCTCCAAACAAAAGGCTTTTTAGGGTCTTAGTCCCTCAAATACAAGTTTTATTTTAACACCTTTTTGTTAATAAGCACTTTGTGCACGGTGTTGTTCATTTTTGGGAGTTTTTGTGTTTTTTTTTCTTAGTTTAATTTAAGTTTTAGTTTTCTGGGGGTCAGGCTCAACTCTCTATCCCAGGAGAGTGAGCTGTTTCCTGGATACTTTGCCACACCCCTCCCTTAGCACTACACCTTCACTCCTGGAGCTTTGTTACTTTGACTTTTTTTCTTTTAAAAAGTTTATTAGGTTTTGTTGAAGTTTTGTTTGTTTGGTGTTGGGTTTTATGTTTTGGGGGAGAGAAGATAAGTAACATCTTTGTAGGCAGTGGGGGGGGAAACAATTAGTTTTTTTGTTGTTAAGGCTTTTTTTTTAACATCTGACACAGAGGGGTTAAAAAGCCTCTGTGTTCTCTGTGTTGTTGCAATTAGTCACCTTGCAACAGACCATTAACCCTTCCACTGCCAAGCATCACCTCTCTCTCTCCCTTAGTTTTGTCTCCCTTAGTTTTGTCTTTTTTTTTCTTTTTCCCACTTTTATATTTAAAAAAAAAAGAAAACAGTAAAAAATCATAAAACAAAAAATAAAAATAAATAAAACAAATAAACTAAAAAAAAGGGTCTAAACATGAGGGATAAGACCACTAAGAAGCCTCAGGGGTCAAAAGGGGGAAAAATGGCCCCTGAAAATCCTAGCTGCAGCACTGCACAGCATAGGCCCCAGGCAGATAAGGCAGCCCCAGCTCCTGGTGGTTCTGTTAGCAGACCTACCCCTGTGGCTAATACCTGGTCACAGGTGGTTTCTGCTGGCCCCAGTAATACCACCGCTGGGGCTGAGGGGCAGATCACTAGGAAGCATAGGGTTAAATGTCAGATGTCTGGGGTCTACAGCATTGATATCTATCTGCGTGCTGCAGCTAACGTCATCAGCCCCTCTGTTATAGTAGCAGCCAGCAAAATGTACGGGAAAGCAGTTTTCTTTACCCATACGCTGGCTGCTGCTCACATTCTTGTACAGAGAGGCATCACAGTGGGGGGATTATATGTCCCAATAGAACCCCTGGAAGGGTTGGGCACAAAAGTAACACTCTCTAATGTGCCCCCCTTCCTACCAGACTCCCTCCTGCGCCCCCACCTGCTAACCCTAGGGGAAGTAAAAACACCATTTATTAAAATTCCCCTGGGGTGCAGAGAGAGAGCACTTCGTAATGTGCTCTCTTTCAAGAGGCAGGTACAAATGTGCCTGCCTCAGGGTGCAGAAAACATTGAGGGGTCTTTTGGGGTTCCATTTGAGGGGGTGCTCTACAGGATTTTTTACAGCACTACGGAGGTGCAGTGCTATCATTGCAAGGGGTTGGGGCATACACGTAGGAATTGTCCTAATGAAAAGCATCATGCCCCAGCCCCAGCAAATGGCACCTCCGTCAGTACAGCACCCATCCCCGCTGAGCCCATAACAGCGGGGACCTCAAGGGTCATAGCCCCCCCACAGAGCTCAGGCAAGGAGGCCGTTCCTCAAGCCACCACCACGGCCTCCAAACCCCCTTCTTCCCCAAAAAAGCCATCTGTGTCTGTGGTCTCTAGCAAGACTGCAGACACGGGGAAAAAGGGGAAGAATGTCACCGGTCCTCCCAGTGTCACAGCTGTATCTCCCAAGTCCCAATCTGCCCCCACCATAATTACATCAGTTAGTGTGGGGGCACAGTGTAAGCAGAGGGATAATAAGCCCTCTGCAGGGGAGGCAGCTAGTGGCAGCTCCTCTTCCAGGAGTGACGTCCCCAGGAAGAGGAAGCATAAAACCAACAGGGAGGTTGCTGATAAGTGGGAAGTGCTCTATAGTGGAGCACCTCCCTCTAAAAGCAAGAAGAGGAACAAAACATCTCCTCCTCATCCGGTGACATTGTCTGGCCCGGTTATTAAGCTCAGCCAGCCGGTGCCAGACCACACATCTCTCTCTCCAGACCCTATAGGGGTTAATGTGGAAAAGGGTCTGGAGGAAAAGCAGGGGCAAGAGGGTCTCCCAAGTGAGGCAGGGGTAGACAAGAAAGATCAGGTTCTGCCTCTGGCCTTTGAGGGGGGTCCCAACAAAGCCCCTGCTGAATGGGTAGTCAGTGTCCCTGAGGTGCTGAGCTTCAAGGGCACCAGTCAGTCTCCTCCTCCAGTGTCACTCTCTAGTGACGTACCTCGGGCTTTGTTAGAGCCCCAGGCCGAGTCACTACTGGAGGGGGGGAATATAGGCATGACCCCCATTCAGGACCCCATGGATTTGTCTGTCAGGGGGGATGTGGCACAAGTAAAAGTGGAAATGGGGGAGGGTGATAAAACAGGTTTTCCTGTTAACATCATGGGAGAGCCTGTCTACCCTCCTCAGCCGTCCACTGACCCTAACATCGGTGCCATCCAAGCTGAGCAAGCAGCGGTGGAACTGGCAGAGGAGGCATATAAAGCCTCCAAGGCTTCCATTAAGGAAGCCATGCCAGCCACTGCTGTCCAGCCAGCTACCCCTGAATGCACTCCTGAAGCTACAGGGGTGCAGCAGCAATCCAAGGGTCCATTATTTACCTTGAAGGGTGCTAAAGGGACTCCTTCTGTATCATCTAAGAGGGGGTCCCTGAGAATAAAGCTGAGGAAACTGACTCCAGCCGGAGAGGATGGAGTAAAAGACCTCAGCCAAGAGGAGCCCAGGGGTGACCCACTAGAAGGAACATCAGATTCTGGGTGGTTTATCCCTGTCAAGGAAATAGATCTATTCCTTGAGAGCACCCTTCATGGACAAAAGAAAAGGAAGGTGCGGCTGGCTTTGGAGAGGTGGAAGAATATGTCGTTTATTCTCCACTCTCTCCAGCAATATCTAGTGGTCAGCACTAGGGCCAAGAATTCTGGGACTGCGGAGCATCTCCGCGTCCGGAAATTCTATAAAATGTGCGTGTCCTATCAGCAGTCTCAAGGGTCTGAGGAACGCACAATTCCTGACACGCAGTAATGGCTTTGCACATCAGCACGCTAAATACCAATGGCTGTCAAGACAGTTTCCGCAGGTTCCTGGTACTCTCCTATTTATATCAGGGAGGGTACTCTGTGAGCTTCCTGCAGGAAACTCACACCACTCCAGAGGCTGAGGCCTCGTGGCAACTGGAGTGGAGAGGCAGGGTCTTCTTCAGCCACTTCACATCGGCGTCATGTGGAGTGGTGACCCTGTTCTCAGAGTCTTTTCAGCCAGAGCTGCTGCTTGTGAAAGCTGTTATCCCAGGCCATCTAATCCACCTCCGGGTCCGAGAGCAGGGTAGCATCATTAACCTAGTTAATATATATGCCCCTGCTGGAGGGCCCGAGAGAGTGAGGTTCCTCGCCAGAGTGTCCCAGTTTTTGGAGACGGTTGACGCAGATGAGTGTTTGGTACTCGGGGGTGATTTCAACTGCACCCTCGACGCTCTGGACCGGAATAGTCCAGAGCCGTACCCGCCTTCTGCGTCAGCCCTGCGGGAGATCATCGCCCGCTTCTCCCTGGAGGACATCTGGCTAGAGCAGAACCCAGGGGCATCAGACGGTTTCACCTACATCAGGGTGAGAGCCGGTCTGGTGTCCCACTCCCGGATCGACAGACTATATATATCTAGTCACTATATGTCACAAATCGGTTCTTGTGCCATTAGGCTGGCTCCGTTCACAGACCACAACTGTGTGTCTGTGACAGTGGCGCTAACGCCAACAGCGCCACGAGCCGCCTATTGGCACTTCAACAATGCTTTGTTGAAGGACCAGGGGCTCGTGACATTGATCCGGGAGTTTTGGATGGACTGGAGGGGTTGCAAGGGGGACTTTGCCACGTTAAAACTGTGGTGGGACGTGGGCAAGGTTCATTTGCGACTTCTGTGTCAGGAATATACCAAGGGTGCGAGTGGGCAGCGCGAAGCTGAGTTGGAGTCACTCCGGGGGGAGGTACTCCATCTGGAGCAGAGGCTGTTCACTTGTAGGGACCAATCCCTGCAGAGCGAGTATGTAGAGAGGAAGGGTGTCCTCTGTGACCTGGAACGACACCAGGCCAAGGGGGCATACGTGCGCAGCCGCTTAGGTTTTCTCAAAGATCTAGACCGCGGCTCGCGCCTCTTCTACTCACTGGAGAAAAAGGGGGGTAACAGTAGGCACATCACCTGTCTTCTAGATGAAGACGGTGCCCCCCTTACAGATCCGGAGAGTATCCGGGATAGAGCCCGGAACTTTTATAAAGATCTTTACTCTCCGGATCCCATTTCTCCAGACGCCTGCAGGGTGCTATGGGAGGGGCTCCCCACAGTCAGTGAGGGTGTAAGAGAGCGGCTTGATATACCACTATCTTTTCAAGAGCTCTCTGAAGCCCTCCGTGCCATGTCCTGTGAGAAGTCTCCAGGACTGGACGGACTGACTGTAGAGTTTTTCCAATTTTTCTGGGAGACTCTGGGACCTGATTTCCATCTGGTCCTTGGGGAAGCCCTGGAGACCGGGGAGATGCCCCTGTCTTGTCGCAGGGCAGTACTTGCCCTGCTGCCCAAAAAGGGAGATCTCCGGCTTATTAAGAACTGGCGACCGGTCTCTCTGCTCAGCACGGACTACAAGATTGTAGCTAAAGCCATCTCGCTTAGACTTGGGTCTGTGCTGGCAGAATTGGTTCACCCTGACCAGTCCTATGCGATCCCGGGCCGGACTATCTTTGATAGTATCTTTCTGGTCCGGGATCTATTGCATTATTCTCGCAGGACTGGTCTGTCACTCGCCTTTCTCTCTTTAGATCAAGAGAAGGCGTTTGACAGGGCGGACCATGGTTACCTCATAGCCACTCTGCAAGCGTACGGCTTTGGCCCACAGTTTGTGGGCTTTATAAGAACGCTGTACGCCTCTGCAGAGTGTTTACTTAAAATCAATTGGTCCCTAACAGCACCTTTGGTATTTGGACGAGGGGTGCGTCAAGGATGTCCCTTGTCTGGACAGTTATATGCACTGGCCATTGAGCCTTTCCTCTGCCTACTGAGGAAAAGGCTCACAGGGCTGGTGCTAAAAGATCCAGACATGCGGATTGTCCTTTCAGCTTATGCTGACGATGTGCTCCTCGTGGCCCAGGATCCAGTTGATCTTGAGCTGGCAAAACAGTGCCAGGAGGTATATTCAGCTGCCTCCTCCGCTCAGATCAACTGGTCCAAATGCACAGGCCTTTTAGAGGGTAATTTACAGGTAGACTCTTTGCCTCCCACGTTTCGTGACATCACGTGGGAGGCAGATGTCATTAAATATCTGGGGGTCTACCTGTCCGCTGCGGACGCTTCCATCCCAGACAACTGGAGGGAGTTAGAGGGCAGTGTCCTCTCTCGTCTGGGACGATGGAGGGGTCTAGCAAAAATGCTTTCCCTTAGGGGGCGGACTCTAGTGGTGAATCAGCTGGTGGCTTCTCAGATCTGGCACCGGCTGATTTGTCTGAGTCCGACCCCCGAGTTTGTCACCAATATCCAGAGGAAATTGTTAGATTTCCTCTGGATGGGAAGGCATTGGGTCTCTGCAGGGGTGGCAAGTCTGCCTTTGGTGGAGGGTGGACAGGGAGTAGTTTGTGTGTGCTCCCAGTTGTCCTCCTTCGGCCTTCAGTTCCTGCAGAGATACCTATATGCAGATCCCTCTCCGCAGTGGTGCGCACTGGCATCCAGCTTTTATTGCCAGTTGCGCAATTATTTCTGATCAGGCCCGAGGGGTTTGGGAGAGACCTCTCTGTGTTGCCGGCATACTACCAGGAAACTCTCAAGGCCTGGAGCATGGTCTCCGTGACCAGGCAGGGCGTGCCTTTGGGGGATGAAATATTCACGGAGCCCCTGCTATTTAATCCAGCAGTGGGGGCTCCAATGTTACAGTCCCCCAGTATCATCCGCCGCCTTAGTCATGCACGGATGACCCGAGTCGGGGATCTCTTGGAATACGGGCGTTCTTATTGGGTGTCACCCCAGGAGCTTGCACTCCGTTTGGGATATGTGACGCCCAAAGTCTCAGGGCGCTTGCTCCAGGAGATTAGGGATACCATCTCCCCCGACTCGCGCACCTGCCTTCGCGGGGCTTTGCAGGCAGGAGTGCCACATGCACCTTTCAACACCCCTGCTCCGGCTGTTTGCATTGGACACAAGCCCCGTGTTTCCCCTCAGGCTCCTCCTGTCCCCAACCTCTCGAAGTTGAGGGACATACCCTCGGCATGCTTTCGCGGCATGCCGAGGAAGAGCTTATATTCTCTCGTGCTCCATACAGTGCACTTCCTTGCCCTCGTGACCCGTCCCGATACCATCTGGAGGCGAGTCCTACCAGCTGACGAGGGCAAGAGGCCCCGGTGGAGGGAACTTTATTCTGATTTAGTTCCACGACCCACCGGGGACTTGAGTTGGAGAGTGCTCCATGGTGCACTGAGCACGGGAGAGTACTTAGCTAAATTCACAGACTCTCCCACCACTTGTCCATTCTGTGGCAAGAGAGAGTCCGTGTATCATATTTATTTTAGTTGTGCCAGACTGCAGCCCCTCTTGTCACTCTTGAGGGGCCTCCTCCTGCTGTTCTGGCTGCATTTCTCCCCTCACATTTTTATTTTTGGGCGCCCAGTGTCCCGGGGCAATAAGGCTAGGGACCTCCTCGTCAACCTGCTCCTGGCATTAGCCAAATTGGCTATATATAAGTCCAGGAAGCAGTGTTTGATAGGGGGGGTTCCCTTGTCACCTGAGGCCATGTTCCGGGTGCTGGTGCGCTCCCGTATCCGGGCAGAGTACCACCTGGCTTTGTCCACTGGGGGAATGGATGAGTTTGTCTCCCAGTGGGCTTTAGATGGTGTGCTCTGCTCGGTATCCCCCCATCCGGTTTCTTTATCTCTCAACCTCCTAAAATGATTTTTCTTTAGTTTACAGAACAGTTTTTCTCATAATTTTAAAATACACTGTGCCAGAGAGCATGTTGTGTGCATGCTTGAGCTCCAAACAAAAGGCTTTTTAGGGTCTTAGTCCCTCAAATACAAGTTTTAATTTAACACCTTTCTGTTTATAAGCACTTTGTGCACGGTGTTGTTCATTTTTAGGAGTTTTTGTGGTATTGTTCTTAGTTTAATTTAAGTTTTAGTTTTCTGGGAGTCAGGCTCAAGTCTCTATCCCAGGAGAGTGAGCTGTCTCCTGGATACTTTGCCACACCCCTCCCTTAGCACTACACCTTCACTCCTGGAGCTTTGTTACTTTGACTTATTTTCTTTTAAAAAGTTTATTAGGTTTTGTTGAAGTTTTGTTTGTCTGGTGTTGGGTTTTATGTTTTGTGGGAGAGAAGACAAGTAACATCTTTGTAGGCAGTGGGGGGGAAAACAATTAGAATTTTAGTTGAAAAGGCTTTTTTTTAACATCTGACACAGAGACACAGAGGGGTTAAAAAGCCTCTGTGTTCTCTGTGTTGTTGCAATTAGACACCTTGCAACAGACCATTAACCCTTCCACTGCCAAGCATCACCTCTCTCTCTCCCTTAGTTTTGTCTCCCTTAGTTTTGTCTTTTTTTTTCTTTTTCCCACTTTTATATTTAAAAAAAAAGAAAACAGTAAAAAATCATAAAACAACAAATAAAAATAAATAAAACAAATAAACTAAAAAAAAAAGGGTCTAAACATGAGGGATAAGACCACTAAGAAGCCTCAGGGGTCAAAAGGGGGAATAATGGCCCCTGAAAATCCTAGCTGCAGCACTGCACAGCATAGGCCCCAGGCAGATAAGGCAGCCCCAGCTCCTGGTGGTTCTGCCAGCAGACCTACCCCTGTGGCTAATACCTGGTCACAGGTGGTTTCTGCTGGCCCCAGTAATACCACCGCTGGGGCTGAGGGGCAGATCACCAGGAAGCATGGGGTTAAATGTCAGATGTCTGGGGTCTACAGCATTGATATCTATCTGCGTGCTGCAGCTAATGTCATCAGCCCCTCTGTTATAGTAGCAGCCATCAAAATGTACGGGAAAGCAGTTTTCTTTACCCGTACGCTGGCTGCTTCTCACATACTTATACAGAGAGGCATCACAGTGGGGGGATTATATGTCTCAATAGAACCCCTGGAAGGGTTGGGCACAAAAGTAACACTCTCTAATGTGCCCCCCTTTCTACCAGACTTCCTCCTGCGCCCCCACCTGCTAACCCTAGGGGAAGTAAAAACACCATTTATTAAAATTCCCCTGGGGTGCAGAGAGAGAGCACTTCATCATGTGCTCTCTTTTAAGAGGCAGGTACAAATGTGCCTGCCTCAGGGCGCAGAAAACATAGAGGGGTCTTTTGGGGTTCCATTTGAGGGGGTGCTCTACAGGATTTTTTACAGCACTACGGAGGTGCAGTGCTATCATTGCAAGGGGTTGGGGCATACACGTAGGAATTGTCCTAATGAAAAGCATCATGCCCCAGCCCCAGCAAATGGCACCTCCGTCAGTACAGCACCCATCCCCGCTGAGCCCATAACAGCGGGGACCTCAAGGGTCATAGCCCCCCCACAGAGCTCAGGCAAGGAGGCCGTTCCTCAAGCCACCACCACGGCCTCCAAACCCCCTTCTTCCCCAAAAAAGCCATCTGTGTCTGTGGTCTCTAGCAAGACTGCAGACACGGGGAAAAAGGGGAAGAATGTCACCGGTCCTCCCAGTGTCACAGCTGCATCTCCCAAGTTCCAATCTGCCCCCACCATAATTACATCAGTTAGTGTGGGGGCACAGTGTAAGCAGAGGGATAATAAGCCCTCTGCAGGGGAGGCAGCTAGTGGCAGCTCCTCTTCCAGGAGTGACGTCCCCAGGAAGAGGAAGCATAAAACCAACAGGGAGGTTGCTGATAAGTGGGAAGTGCTCTATAGTGGAGCACCTCCCTCTAAAAGCAAGAAGAGGAACAAAACATCTCCTCCTCATCCGGTGACATTGTCTGGCCCGGTTATTAAGCTCAGCCAGCCGGTGCCAGACCACACATCTCTCTCTCCAGACCCTATAGGGGTTAATGTGGAAAAGGGTCTGGAGGAAAAGCAGGAGCAAGAGGGTCTCCCAAGTGAGGCAGGGGTAGACAAGAAAGATCAGGTTCTGCCTCTGGCCTTTGAGGGGGGTCCCAACAAAGCCCCTGCTGAATGGGTAGTCAGTGTCCCTGAGGTGCTGAGCTTCAAGGGCACCAGTCAGTCTCCTTCTCCAGTGTCACTCTCTAGTGACATACCTCAGGCTTTGTTAGAGCCCCAGGCCGAGTCACTACTGGAGGGGGGGAATATAGGCATGACCCCCATTCAGGACCCCATGGATTTGTCTGTCAGGGGGGATGTGGCACAAGGGGAAGTGGAAATGGGGGAGGGTGATAAAACAGGTTTTCCTGTTAACATCATGGGAGAGCCTGTCTACCCTCCTCAGCCGTCCACTGACCCTAACATCGGTGCCATCCAAGCTGAGCAAGCAGCGGTGGAACTGGCAGAGGAGGCATATAAAGCCTCCAAGGCTTCCATTAAGGAAGCCATGCCAGCCACTGCTGTCCAGCCAGCTACCCCTGAATGCACTCCTGAAGCTACAGGGGTGCAGCAGCAATCCAAGGGTCCATTATTTACCTTGAAGGGTGCTAAAGGGCTCCTTCTGTATCATCTAAGAGGGGGTCCCTGAGAATAAAGCTGAGGAAACTGACTCCAGCCGGGGAGGATGGAGTAAAAGCCCTCAGCCAAGAGGAGCCCAGGGGTGACCCACTAGAAGGAACATCAGATTCTGGGTGGGTTATCCCTGTCAAGGAAATAGATCTATTCCTTGAGAGCACCCTTCATGGACAAAAGAAAAGGAAGGTGCGGCTGGCCTTGGAGAGGTGGAAGAATATGTCGTTTATTCTCCACTCTCTCCAGCAATATCTAGTGGTCAGCACTAGGGCCAAGAATTCTGGTACTGCGGAGCATCTCCGCGTCCGGAAATTCTATAAAATGTGCATGTCCTATCAGCAGTCTCAAGGGTCTGAGGAACCCACAATTCCTGACACGCAGTAATGGCTTTGCACATCAGCACGCTAAATACCAATGGCTGTCAAGACAGTTTCCGCAGGTTCCAGGTACTCTCCTATTTATATCAGGGAGGGTACTCTGTGAGTTTCCTGCAGGAAACTCACACCACTCCAGAGGCTGAGGCCTCGTGGCAACTGGAGTGGAGAGGCAGGGTCTTCTTCAGCCACTTCACATCGGCGTCATGTGGAGTGGTGACCCTGTTCTCAGAGTCTTTTCAGCCAGAGCTGCTGCTTGTGAAAGCTGTTATCCCAGGCCGTCTAATCCACCTCCGGGTCCGAGAGCAGGGTAGCATCATTAACCTAGTTAATATATATGCCCCTGCTGGAGGGCCCGAGAGAGTGAGGTTCCTCGCCAGAGTGTCCCAGTTTTTGGAGACGGTTGACGCAGATGAGTGTTTGGTACTCGGGGGTGATTTCAACTGCACCCTCGACGCTCTGGACCGGAATAGTCCAGAGCCGTACCCGCCTTTTGCGTCAGCCCTGCGGGAGATCATCGCCCGCTTCTCCCTGGAGGACATCTGGCTAGAGCAGAACCCAGGGGCATCAGACGGTTTCACCTACATCAGGGTGAGAGCCGGTCTGGTGTCCCACTCCCGGATCGACAGACTATATATATCTAGTCACTATATGTCACAAATCGGTTCTTGTGCCATTAGGCTGGCTCCGTTCACAGACCACAACTGTGTGTCTGTGACAGTGGCGCTAACGCCAACAGCGCCACGAGCCGCCTATTGGCACTTCAACAATGCTTTGTTGAAGGACCAGGGGCTCGTGACATTGATCCGGGAGTTTTGGATGGACTGGAGGGGTTGCAAGGGGGACTTTGCCACGTTAAAACTGTGGTGGGACGTGGGCAAGGTTCATTTGCGACTTCTGTGTCAGGAATATACCAAGGGTGCGAGTGGGCAGCGCGAAGCTGAGTTGGAGTCACTCCGGGGGGAGGTACTCCATCTGGAGCAGAGGCTGTTCACTTGTAGGGACCAATCCCTGCAGAGCGAGTATGTAGAGAGGAAGGGTGTCCTCTGTGACCTGGAACGACACCAGGCCAAGGGGGCATACGTGCGCAGCCGCTTAGGTTTTCTCAAAGATCTAGACCGCGGCTCGCGCCTCTTCTACTCACTGGAGAAAAAGGGGGGTAACAGTAGGCACATCACCTGTCTTCTAGATGAAGACGGTGCCCCCCTTACAGATCCGGAGAGTATCCGGGATAGAGCCCGGAACTTTTATAAAGATCTTTACTCTCCGGATCCCATTTCTCCAGACGCCTGCAGGGTGCTATGGGAGGGGCTCCCCACAGTCAGTGAGGGTGTAAGAGAGCGGCTTGATATACCACTATCTTTTCAAGAGCTCTCTGAAGCCCTCCGTGCCATGTCCTGTGAGAAGTCTCCAGGACTGGACGGACTGACTGTAGAGTTTTTCCAATTTTTCTGGGAGACTCTGGGACCTGATTTCCATCTGGTCCTTGGGGAAGCCCTGGAGACCGGGGAGATGCCCCTGTCTTGTCGCAGGGCAGTACTTGCCCTGCTGCCCAAAAAGGGAGATCTCCGGCTTATTAAGAACTGGCGACCGGTCTCTCTGCTCAGCACGGACTACAAGATTGTAGCTAAAGCCATCTCGCTTAGACTTGGGTCTGTGCTGGCAGAATTGGTTCACCCTGACCAGTCCTATGCGATCCCGGGCCGGACTATCTTTGATAGTATCTTTCTGGTCCGGGATCTATTGCATTATTCTCGCAGGACTGGTCTGTCACTCGCCTTTCTCTCTTTAGATCAAGAGAAGGCGTTTGACAGGGCGGACCATGGTTACCTCATAGCCACTCTGCAAGCGTACGGCTTTGGCCCACAGTTTGTGGGCTTTATAAGAACGCTGTACGCCTCTGCAGAGTGTTTACTTAAAATCAATTGGTCCCTAACAGCACCTTTGGTATTTGGACGAGGGGTGCGTCAAGGATGTCCCTTGTCTGGACAGTTATATGCACTGGCCATTGAGCCTTTCCTCTGCCTACTGAGGAAAAGGCTCACAGGGCTGGTGCTAAAAGATCCAGACATGCGGATTGTCCTTTCAGCTTATGCTGACGATGTGCTCCTCGTGGCCCAGGATCCAGTTGATCTTGAGCTGGCAAAACAGTGCCAGGAGGTATATTCAGCTGCCTCCTCCGCTCAGATCAACTGGTCCAAATGCACAGGCCTTTTAGAGGGTAATTTACAGGTAGACTCTTTGCCTCCCACGTTTCGTGACATCACGTGGGAGGCAGATGTCATTAAATATCTGGGGGTCTACCTGTCCGCTGCGGACGCTTCCATCCCAGACAACTGGAGGGAGTTAGAGGGCAGTGTCCTCTCTCGTCTGGGACGATGGAGGGGTCTAGCAAAAATGCTTTCCCTTAGGGGGCGGACTCTAGTGGTGAATCAGCTGGTGGCTTCTCAGATCTGGCACCGGCTGATTTGTCTGAGTCCGACCCCCGAGTTTGTCACCAATATCCAGAGGAAATTGTTAGATTTCCTCTGGATGGGAAGGCATTGGGTCTCTGCAGGGGTGGCAAGTCTGCCTTTGGTGGAGGGTGGACAGGGAGTAGTTTGTGTGTGCTCCCAGTTGTCCTCCTTCGGCCTTCAGTTCCTGCAGAGATACCTATATGCAGATCCCTCTCCGCAGTGGTGCGCACTGGCATCCAGCTTTTATTGCCAGTTGCGCAACCTGGGGTATGACCGGCAATTATTTCTGATCAGGCCCGAGGGGTTTGGGAGAGACCTCTCTGTGTTGCCGGCATACTACCAGGAAACTCTCAAGGCCTGGAGCATGGTCTCCGTGACCAGGCAGGGCGTGCCTTTGGGGGATGAAATATTCACGGAGCCCCTGCTATTTAATCCAGCAGTGGGGGCTCCAATGTTACAGTCCCCCAGTATCATCCGCCGCCTTAGTCATGCACGGATGACCCGAGTCGGGGATCTCTTGGAATACGGGCGTTCTGATTGGGTGTCACCCCAGGAGCTTGCGCTCCGTTTGGGATATGTGACGCCCAAAGTCTCAGGGCGCTTGCTCCAGGAGATTAGGGATACCATCTCCCCCAACTCGCGCACCTTCCTTCGCGGGGCTTTGCAGGCAGGAGTGCCACATGCACCTTTCAACACCCCTGCTCCGGCTGTTTGCATTGGACACAAGCCCCGTGTTTCCCCTCAGGCTCCTCCTGTCCCCAACCTCTCGAAGTTGAGGGACATACCCTCGGCATGCTTTCGCGGCATGCCGAGGAAGAGCTTATATTCTCTCGTGCTCCATACAGTGCACTTCCTCGCCCTCATGACCCGTCCCGATACCATCTGGAGGCGAGTCCTACCAGCTGACGAGGGCAAGAGGCCCCGGTGGAGGGAACTTTATTCTGATTTAGTTCCACGACCCACCGGGGACTTGAGTTGGAGAGTGCTCCATGGTGCACTGAGCACGGGAGAGTACTTAGCTAAATTCACGGACTCTCCCTCCACTTGTCCATTCTGTGGCAAGAGAGAGTCCGTGTATCATATTTATTTTAGTTGCGCCAGACTGCAGCCCCTCTTGTCACTCTTGAGGGGCCTCCTCCTGCAGTTCTGGCTGCATTTCTCCCCTCACATTTTTTTTTTTGGGCGCCCAGTGTCCCGGGGCAATAAGGCTAGGGACCTCCTCGTCAACCTGCTCCTGGCATTAGCCAAATTGGCTATATATAAGTCCAGGAAGCAGTGTTTGATAGGGGGGGTTCCCTTGTCACCTGAGGCCATGTTCCGGGTGCTGGTGCGCTCCCGTATCCGGGCAGAGTACCACCTGGCTTTGTCCACTGGGGGAATGGATGAGTTTGTCTCCCAGTGGGCTTTAGATGGTGTGCTCTGCTCGGTATCCCCCCATCCGGTTTCTTTATCTCTCAACCTCCTAAAATGATTTTTCTTTAGTTTACAGAACAGTTTTTCTCATAATTTTAAAATACACTGTGCCAGAGAGCATGTTGTGTGCATGCTTGAGCTCCAAACAAAAGGCTTTTTAGGGTCTTAGTCCCTCAAATACAAGTTTTAATTTAACACCTTTCTGTTTATAAGCACTTTGTGCACGGTGTTGTTCATTTTTAGGAGTTTTTGTGGTATTGTTCTTAGTTTAATTTAAGTTTTAGTTTTCTGGGAGTCAGGCTCAAGTCTCTATCCCAGGAGAGTGAGCTGTCTCCTGGATACTTTGCCACACCCCTCCCTTAGCACTACACCTTCACTCCTGGAGCTTTGTTACTTTGACTTTTTTTTCTTTTAAAAGTTTATTAGGTTTTGTTGAAGTTTTGTTTGTTTGGTGTTGGGTTTTATGTTTTGGGGGAGAGAAGACAAGTAACATCTTTGTAGGCAGTGGGGGGGGAAAACAATTAGAATTTTAGTTGAAAAGGCTTTTTTTTAACATCTGACACAGAGACACAGAGGGGTTAAAAAGCCTCTGTGTTCTCTGTGTTGTTGCAATTAGACACCTTGCAACAGACCATTAACCCTTCCACTGCCAAGCATCACCTCTCTCTCTCCCTTAGTTTTGTCTCCCTTAGTTTTGTCTTTTTTTTTCTTTTTCCCACTTTTATATTTAAAAAAAAAGAAAACAGTAAAAAATCATAAAACAAAAAATAAAAATAAATAAAACAAATAAACTAAAAAAAAAGGGTCTAAACATGAGGGATAAGACCACTAAGAAGCCTCAGGGGTCAAAAGGGGGAATAATGTCCCCTGAAAATCCTAGCTGCAGCACTGCACAGCATAGGCCCCAGGCAGATAAGGCAGCCCCAGCTCCTGGTGGTTCTGCCAGCAGACCTACCCCTGTGGCTAATACCTGGTCACAGGTGGTTTCTGCTGGCCCCAGTAATACCACCGCTGGGGCTGAGGGGCAGATCACCAGGAAGCATGGGGTTAAATGTCAGATGTCTGGGGTCTACAGCATTGATATCTATCTGCGTGCTGCAGCTAATGTCATCAGCCCCTCTGTTATAGTAGCAGCCATCAAAATGTACGGGAAAGCAGTTTTCTTTACCCGTACGCTGGCTGCTTCTCACATACTTATACAGAGAGGCATCACAGTGGGGGGATTATATGTCCCAATAGAACCCCTGGAAGGGTTGGGCACAAAAGTAACACTCTCTAATGTGCCCCCCTTTCTACCAGACTTCCTCCTGCGCCCCCACCTGCTAACCCTAGGGGAAGTAAAAACACCATTTATTAAAATTCCCCTGGGGTGCAGAGAGAGAGCACTTCATCATGTGCTCTCTTTCAAGAGGCAGGTACAAATGTGCCTGCCTCAGGGCGCAGAAAACATAGAGGGGTCTTTTGGGGTTCCATTTGAAAGGGTGCTCTACAGGATTTTTTACAGCACTACGGAGGTGCAGTGCTATCATTGCAAGGGGTTGGGGCATACACGTAGGAATTGTCCTAATGTAAAGCATCATGCCCCAGCCCCAGCAAATGGCACCTCCGTCAGTACAGCACCCATCCCCGCTGAGCCCATAACAACGGGGACCTCAAGGGTCATAGCCCCCCCACAGAGCTCAGGCAAGGAGGCCGTTCCTCAAACCACCACCACGGCCTCCAAACCCCCTTCTTCCCCAAAAAAGCCATCTGTGTCTGTGGTCTCTAGCAAGACTGCAGACACGGGGAAAAAGGGGAAGAATGTCACCGGTCCTCCCAGTGTCACAGCTGCATCTCCCAAGTTCCAATCTGCCCCCACCATAATTACATCAGTTAGTGTGGGGGCACAGTGTAAGCAGAGGGATAATAAGCCCTCTGCAGGGGAGGCAGCTAGTGGCAGCTCCTCTTCCAGGAGTGACGTCCCCAGGAAGAGGAAGCATAAAACCAACAGGGAGGTTGCTGATAAGTGGGAAGTGCTCTATAGTGTAGCACCTCCCTCTAAAAGCAAGAAGAGGAACAAAACATCTCCTCCTCATCCGGTGACATTGTCTGGCCCGGTTATTAAGCTCAGCCAGCCGGTGCCAGACCACACATCTCTCTCTCCAGACCCTATAGGGGTTAATGTGGAAAAGGGTCTGGAGGAAAAGCAGGAGCAAGAGGGTCTCCCAAGTGAGGCAGGGGTAGACAAGAAAGATCAGGTTCTGCCTCTGGCCTTTGAGGGGGGTCCCAACAAAGCCCCTGCTGAATGGGTACTCAGTGTCCCTGAGGTGCTGAGCTTCAAGGGCACCAGTCAGTCTCCTCCTCCAGTGTCACTCTCTAGTGACATACCTCAGGCTTTGTTAGAGCCCCAGGCCGAGTCACTACTGGAGGGGGGGAATATAGGCATGACCCCCATTCAGGACCCCATGGATTTGTCTGTCAGGGGGGGTGTGGCACAAGGGGAAGTGGAAATGGGGGAGGGTGATAAAACAGGTTTTCCTGTTAACATCATGGGAGAGCCTGTCTACCCTCCTCAGCCGTCCACTGAC